>CAJNJA010009231.1:0-41387 GCA_905231915.1 Symbiodinium necroappetens | reverse complement strand
GGGTTCTTTCAGGGTTCTTTAAGGGTTCCTTTAAAGGGATCTATAAGGGGTTCTTTAAGGGTTCTTTAAGGGTTCCTTTAAAGGGATCTATAAGGGGTTCTTTTAAGGGTTCTTTAAGGGTTCCTCTAAAGGGATCTATAAGGGGTTCTTTAAGGGTTCCTTTAAATGGGCTCCTTTAAGGGTTCTTTAGGGGTTCCTTTAAAGGGATCTATAAGGGGTTCTTTAAGGGTTCTTTAAGGGTTCCTTTAAAGGGCTCCTTTAAGGGTTCTTTAAGGGTTTTTTAGGGGTTCCTTTAAAGGGATCTATAAGGGGTTCTTTAAGGGTTCTTTAAGGGTTCCTTTAAAGGGCTCCTTTAAGGGTTCTTTAAGGGTTCTTTAGGGGTTTCTTTAAAGGGCTCCTTTAAGGGTTTTTTGAGGGTTCTTTAAGGGTTCCTTTAAAGGGCTCCTTTAAGGGTTCTTTAAGGGTTCTTTAGGGGTTCCTTTAAAGGGATCTATAAGGGGTTCTTTAAGGGTTCTTTAAGGGTTCCTTTAAAGGGATCTATAAGGGGTTCTTTAAGGGTTCTTTAAGGGTTCGTTTAAAGGGATCTATAAGGGGTTCTTTTAAGGGTTCTTTAAGGGCTCCTTTAAAGGGATCTATAAGGGGTTCTTTAAGGGTTTAGGGTTTAGGATTTAGGGGTTGACCTGACGAATGTACTTCTAATCAGCATCAAGGTATATCCGGTACATGAAAACTCGAGCCCAAGCATGATTGCCGGAAAAAGTTGCAAGTAGTCTTGGGGCTTACAAGCGCAGCCCGAAACCTTAAACCCCCAACATCGTAAATGCTATCCCCCAACCGCACCTCGCCGATGCCGTACTTGCAGTATCACTAGACTTTATCAAAAACCCTCAACCCCAAATCCTAAACCCAAGGCATCCCAACACTTTTCATCCCAGCAACAAGCCCACGTCCGGTAATCCCCAAGTAGACCCTAAGCCTCAAACCCCATTCCTAAACTCGAAAACCTACACCCCAATCAAGCCTTAGTTCTACACAATGCACAAACCATGATGCCGAAACCTTGTTCCTGAGCGCGATGCTGCGCAGTCCCCCTAAACCTAAAGCCTTCAAACCCTTTTCGGGCTTTAGGTTTTAGGGCCTCGGTTTAGGGAATCGGCCCTAAACTCGAAACCCTAAACCAGCTCCTACAGGAGCGAGCAAAGCAGGGACCGGCGCATGAGCCAGACACACAGCACAAAGGACACTTGCCGGTGTGATAAGTCTTTGCGTGGTCTTAAGAATGGGCTGACTGGGGTCTAAGGTATGCGGTGGTGGCGGTTTAGGGCTTTGCTACACTTGCTTGGGGTTTGGGGGGCCAAAGTTCGGTTTTGAATTGTTGCAATGTAGAACCTTACGACTTGAGTTTAAGTGGCGGAGCGATCACAAAAAGCAATCAAAAGCTCGTTGAGGTTTGGAAAAATGAGTGTTTACCTGGATCCAAATAACCTAGGTGTTTAAAGACTTGCACAAGGAAATCATAATAGAGATTCCTACAAGGGAAGGTTTTTTGGGGTGCAGGTAGGGTTTGCACCCAAAGTGCTTCTGAAGCCGAAAAGATCCTAAGCCTTCAATCCTGGCCCCGAAACTTTCAAAGCAAAAAGATGTCTGGCACCAACGGAAAAGGGTTTAGGGTTTTAGGGTTTAAGGTTTTAGATTTAGGGTTTAGAGTTCAACACAAAGCAAACCCTGATATCTGGCTCCCTGCATGGGAAAAAGATCTTTAAACTTTGAAACCTGACTGAACCCTAGGCGTTAGATGGCCGTAAGCCGTGCTTCTAGCCTCTCGGTGTGGGTGGGACCCATCGCAAACGAGAAGAACCCCCGATCCGAGCCCATAAGTCCATAGAAATTCTACCCTAAACCCTAAACTCCTAGACCCTGAACCCTAAACCCACAGAACTCCTTCCAGTGCAGGATGCCGGCTGAATCTCCCTTCCGGCCAGATTGCGTCCGAATCCTCGCAGGAGTCCGGTGGCAGGGGGTTCCGGTACTTGGAGTTTACTTGCAAATAGTGTATGCATAAGTTTGAGAGTGCCTACACAAAATTGCACTTGAACCTTGCATAAGTACTTGGATTTTCGTAATTAGGTTTCCAAATTTGAAACCCTCAACCCGAACACAAAAAGCTGAACCTGAAATGTTTTTACCATCAGCTTCCGAAACTACAAGAGCTGTAAATCGGATAGCCAAGTTCCCGAAATCCAAACCCTAAACCCTAAATCCTTAACGCAAACCCAAAACCCCAGGTTTGTACCCAGATGCTCGGGGCCGCACGTTCAAGGAGTCCTAATTCTGCGTGTTTCTTCAGAATCTTCCTTCGTCATTTTCACCTGAATTTCAGCCCCAGATGCTATGAATTCAATTAATATTCTTGTTCTGCTTATGATGCTTTTTTATGTTGGGGCCAAAGAGCCTTGTAGTACTGGGGACAGTTACAACCTGAGCTTCTTAATGCTTCCGGGCTTTAGGGCCCGAAACACCAAAGAAACCCTCAACTCCAAACCTTAAACCCCAAACCCTGAACCCTGAACCCTAAGCCCTAAACCCTAGACCCTAAACCCGAAACCCTAAACCCGAAACCCTAAACCCTAAACCCGGCTCCGGCTTCGGCTTCTTGTTTTCAGGCTTAGCAGTTTGAGAAATTGGATCCTCTTGCTGAAGCTCAAACAAAGCCTTGAGTCCTGATCTCTAGAGTTCAGCCTTGTCTAAACCTTACGCGCTAAACCCTAAACCCCAAAACCCTAAACCCTAAACCGCTTAAGGTTTAGGTATGACCTTGAAGACCCACACCCTCAAAGCCTAAACGCAACCCAGAAACCCTGACCGAACATTGGGACCTGAATTTTGCAAAATACCAGTCTGATGCTTCGGGGCCTGTATACGAAACTTTTAGCCCGGAAGCCTAAACCCTAAAGCCTGAACCCTAAGCCCCTAAACACCTAAACCCCTAAACCCCTAAACCCTGAACCCTAAGCCCCTAAACCCCCTTAACCCCCGAGACCCTAAATCCCCTCGCAGGAGGCATAGAGGGCCTGAGCCGATGGCTTTCGCCGAAGCTGGCCCCGAAACCGCAAACCCTTAACCTGCAACCCTAAGGTTTCGGACAAGGCTTAGGGTTCAGGGTTTAGGGTTTAGGAAAGTTTAGGATTTAGATGGATTTAGGGTTTAGGGTTTAGGGTTCAGGGTTTGGTTGAATTGCCGTGTCATGCGGTGTCTTGCTGACAAGCTCAAAGCAAGGTTGCAGGGCGTAGAGTTTCGGGCTTGTGGTCTACAGCCACGTTGATGTGAGTGAACGCTGCTGCTGTTGGAGATCAGCGGTACCAATTGGTACTACAATCACCACTCTCAGCCTCCAATGATGACTTTGTCAGTATTAGTCATGTTTGAGAAGAGTGTCGCTCACTTATCGCTTTTGCTAGTGAAGCTTTACAGCTCTCATCGTGATGGTCGTCATCAGGATTCGTCTTTAGACGATGTGCGAACAACTCTTGATCTTGTTCTTGTGCTGATGATGATATCATTGTTCTTGCGTTGGAATCTCATAATAACCAGAGAGACAGTACTGGTTGCGTGCAAGATTGACTCGCTCTCCCCTTTTGCGGAGCATACCTTAATGAAGCGGATGCCCACATCAGATACATGGGGTGTAAGGGATTGTAGGGTTTTGGGCCATGGAAGAAAAACATGTACTTGACAATCTAGTATAGAAGCCTGACTCATTTGCAACAGTGTCCCCTTATCACCTTGATAGTTCCTGTATAATCATATTAACACTATACCCCCCAAACTCTAAACCCTAAACCCTAAACCCTAAACCCAACCTTATTCTATCTATTAATGCCCCTATGTCAGAGCATCCGCAAGAAGAGGTCGAGTTGAGGATTTAGAGTTTCAGGTCGCGACTCCAATCCTGGGATGTAGGCTTTAGGGTTTAGGGGTTTAGGGGTTTAGGGCCTAGGGTTTCGGATTTGGGGCTAGGGTTAAATTCACGGGGTTTGGAGCCTAGGGTTCGGGGTGTGGAGTGTAGGGTTTAGGGTAAACCCTAAACCCCAAATCCTAAACCCTAAATCCTAAACCCCAAAAGTAGGTTTCAGGGTCGGCGGGCGCAACTGATGCCCGCTTTGCTCTTGCCCTGAGAGTCGAGAGGGTTGCTGAAAGCTTCCCACCGCTTTCCAAGTAGCAGGGTCGCCACAAGGACAGCGCCGTAGTTGAGCAGTTTATATATAAATATATACATAAATACATATATATATATGTATAAACAAACCTTAAACCCTAATATACGGCTTCGGCTCACAAATTACTAGCGTATGAACCGGGTTCCGTAGTAATTGGAGCTTGGGATTTGGGTTTAGGGTTGGGCCTAGGCCCTCAACCGTAAAGTTCAGGAGCCCCAAAAGTCCGAACTATTACCTACTTCCTAAGTTCTGTGATCCTTCAAGTCGTCTTTATGCAGAGGATCCAGAATCCGGGGAAGTCGTCGTCGTTAGGGCCAGAAGTAAAAGGGTAAAGGGGAGAATCGCCACATTTGCAAGGGCTTTTTGAGGTGCAACTTCCCGTTGTCGGGTAGAGGGGCTGCCCGAAACCCCAAACCCTAAACCCTGATCCTTTCACCCTAAAACCCTAAACCCTAAACCCTAAACCCTAAAGCTTAAACCCATCCCCAGACCCTAAAGGGTTGGGAGTGTCGGGCTCTAGGGGCCGATGGGCAGCTGATATCTGGCTGCCGAGCGAAGTCCTCCAGCCACACTTGGAATCTGTACGCGAAATTACAACCCTAAACCCTAGGCTCAACGCTAAACCCTAAGTTACACCACGAAGAACAAGAAGACCGAAATCCTGCACCTCAATCTCTAACGGCTCAAGGCTATTTCCACTTTGAGGGTTGAGGGTTTAGGGTGCTGGGTTTGCGGTTTAAGGCCCAGGGCTGTTTCCACATTGAGGTTCACTAGACTGAGCAACACCGAAGCCTCAATCGCCGAGAGTGCTTCGCTTTTCAGTCGGGTCTAAGATTTTGCCTGCAGGCCCAGACCTGACCTACACCTTTGACCAAAAGTCTAAACCTTAGAACCCTTAAATTCCTAACGAGCCTCAAGACCTAAACCTAACAGTTCAGTCTCCGACTCCCAACTCAATCGGAATCCTAAATCCTACAACCGATCCAGAGCCGGCAGAAATCTGCTAACTTTACATAAGCCTTCTGCAAGCTGCATACATACCTACCTACATACGCATACAGACAACCACAGGCCGGAGGCCCTCCTTCTCCTCCCACCCCATGGTATCCCGCTCCCGCTCCCCAGTGTGGCGTGGTGCATGTGGTCTTGTTTGAGTTCCTGGCCGCTCGGCTTCTCTGTCGTCCCCCCATCCCCTGTGGGTTGGTGACTGTGCTGTTCGCGGTTGGTTAGGGTGGGCAAGAACACCGGCCTTCTCCCCAAGCTTGAGTCGAAGTGTTGCGTTTGCTCCGTAATCGTGACTGCAACTTGCCCCCCCACGAAAGCAAAAGCAATCATGCACATCACGCCTACCTGCCAGCTACTGTTTCCATGCATGAGATGTGAAGTTGCCCTGCGCGTCGAATTTTGAGAGAGTCCCGGGAAGCGTGACACCAAAAGGTCCAATCCAAGCGACCGACCGTTGGCAGTTTCAAATCGACGATCCCATCCTCCGAAAACGAGGACTGTCTCCAGGATCCTCGATCCCCGTGATTGTTGTCGTGGACAGCCCTAAGAGGGCCGCCCAGGAGATATATGTACAGACAGATAGGTAGATATTATGTATATATATATATCTATATCTATATATCTATATATGTATGTACACATAATACTTATACATACATATAGATATTATATATATATATAGATACACACATACATACATATACATACACATGCACACCCACACACGCTATATCATGAGTCAGCAATCCGCCCCCCGCTCCTTACTCATGGTATCCCCCCTGTCCGCTGTGGAACGGCCGAGGGTTCAGGGCCCCTTGTCCCCATCGTGGGACGGTTGGGGGGTTTGGGCCGTAAGCTGTATTTTGCAGTGAGTCGTATCATTGGGTAAGGGGGCCCGAGAACGTGGAGCATAGGCACACATAGATCTTTTCAAACCTTATCGAGACGAGAGCCTGTAGCATGGCGGTCGGAGTAACTGGTACTAGTATACCCATATAGTCTAAGATATTTCCAAAATCGTGTTCTAGTTGTGACGGCCCTTATAAAGCCAAAGCCCTAAGCCCTGCAGCGTATAAGTACGGCTTGGCGCCGGAATCCTTGTGGCTTTTTCTCTTCAGCCACCCGGAACTTTCCGGGGGCACAGGGCATGGCAATCTTTGCCTGAAAGGACCCAGGTTTCGGGTGTAAGGATTTCGGGGTTGAGGGTTTATCTAGGGCCTAGGGTTTAGGTTTCGGGGGTTTCGCGGCTTCAAGTGTTTAGGATTTAGTTGCAGGAATATTGCTGGATCTTGAGAAATAGGCGCTATAGACGCTGACACCCCTTGCCGAAATATCCAAGATCCAGCAACCCGGGTTATCTGATTTGCTCTTCCTGGAAACACCTACTCATTGAGGTGTTTACTATCCTATTTGGGGTGGCAGATCGTGTGGGCTTGAATCAAGCCCTGAAGTCTGTATCCCCGCTTGAATGGACCCTGTGCCTTACGTTCCTGCGCTTGTGAACCCGAAACCCTGGAGGCCCGTAAGGTCTTGCAAAGGGCTGGGAAAAAGTTCTTTTTCAGGTCGGCCCCCACACCAGCATGCCCAAACTCCCTGCAATACGCCTCAGACCCTAAAAGCCATTGTGTTGCAAGGTTTGGGGTCGATCTTTATTGCCTGAAGACGTTATCAGCGGGGCGGCGTCACTACGGGCTTTACCCTCCCTCACAGTTCTGACGAGACGCTCGGCCGGGGTTTCGGTCCAAGCCTCGAGTGCCCATGCAAATGGTCGGCGGCGCTCTCGCCAGTTCAGGGTTGAGGGTATAGGTCGGTTTAATTGGGTTTTTGTATGGGGATTGCTGAAAGGACCGTGTCCCTAGCAACTGGGGTGACAAACAAGGCGGCTACTTATAAGGGCTACGTATACCCTTTTTTGCTAAGTCCCCTACTCCTCCAAGTAGGGTTTTGGAATTGGATTCTTTTGGTCCTTTAAGGTACTTGCTGTGGCCACGTGCAGAGCACGCACAGCCAGTTTCGCCCTGCTCTCGCCTTTAACTATGGCAGGCTTCAGCACAAGATTGGCCTAGCCCCAAAATGTTTCCCTTTGTTGAAATACCTTAGACTTGGCTTTAAAGCTTCAACGTTTTGATATAGGTCTTCACTCTTGGGCTCGAGTGCTTCCGGAATTGAGCTTTTACAGCGGGGTCCCACTCGGCCCTGTATCCTGCCGTAAATCCTGAAACCTAAAGCCACCCTAAACCCTAAACCCTAAACCCAGGATGATGTAGAACTCGAGTTGAGGGTTTTCGGGCCTTGGGCGCGAAGAAAAGCCCTGCACCAAAGAGACCCTTACGTCGAAGCCTTACGTGCTAACCCCGAGCCCCTCCAATCCCGAAGCCTTAAACTAGCTTAATCCTGAGTTTAGGGTTTAGGGTTTAGGGTTTAGGTTTCCACACTCTCACATCTGAAGCTGCTTACCGATGCCAGTGCAGAAGCCTGCCAAAAATATTATCGTCTCAAGGGCAGAGCACTACTTCGTCGTGCACGTGCTCAGTGCAAGCCATACGAAGCCATGCTGTGAGCAAAGGTTTTCTTTGGTGTTCTGCTTTCAAAGATATTGGTCGTAGGGTTTAGGAAAGACTACCCTTGTTGATGCTGTTGTTGAGTAAGTTCAGCCCTAAACCCTAAACCCGAAACCCTAAACCCAGTGGTAGCAGCATCAGCTCCAGCAAACTGGGTAGTAGCGCAGTGCCGAGTGGAGGAGCCCTACAGTCCCCGTCGATGTGTGGCCATCCTGAAACTACTAGGGTTTAGGGTTTAGGGTATAGTATTTAGGGTTTAGGGTTTAGGGTTTAGGGAGAATTCTTGCTATCATGTCATGGTCCTGACCAGCTTCACCATCATCATTGCTGCCAGAAGTAGTGATTTACTCCAGCCAACCCTGATTTCGGATTCTGGCAACATAGGGTCAGCGTACAATACTATTCCCCAGAGCTCCCTAACACAATGATGTGTCAATATACCCCTTCAAGTCCTATTCTGAGTACCCAACCCCAAAACCCCAAACCCCAAACCCTAAACCCCCTAAGCCCCCTAAACCCCCTAAACCCCCTAAACCCTAAACCCCAAAAGCCTAAACCCGTAAATCATACCCTCCTAGATCGAAGCGGAGCACACATAGCCTGGGCAGCGGCTGGGGGGGGATCGCTAGAGCCGACAAAAGCAGCGCGCGAGCTCCTCGGCTGCCTAAGAGAGCGTGGGCCTCCGCGCTGCAGCCTCGGCTCTTTTTCGTTCTGAAAGCTAGGAGCCTCAGAGTTTGGAGCTCGATTTAGGGTTTAGGGTTTTAGAACCCTAAACCCCTAAACCCCCCAAAACTAAACCCTAGACACAGACTTGAAGCTCTAGTCTTAGAGTTTAGGGATGCGAAGAAGGACTTCCTTTGATCCCTACACCCGCGGTTTGTGTTTAGGGTTCAGGGGTTTAGGGGTTTAGGGGTTTAGGGTATCTAAACCCTAAACCCTATCATCCATACACCATTCGATCCCCCCCGAAATGCACATGCCGCCCGGAATTATTTTTCGACGCTCGGTTCGTGGAGACCCCAGCTTCGCACGGGCCCGGACTCCGCAAAGCGATAGGGTCAAGGGTTTAGGGTTTAGCGTTGAGTGTAATTAGAATAAGGTTTTGGGGTCCATTGTGCTGTAATCAGAATAAGGAAACCTCCCAAAATACCCCGATAGTATGGCTGAAGGTTCACTCGGGGCTACACCGAAATGGGAATTTTCAGTAAAGCAGGGTGTTGAAATCAGGGCACTGCAGGCTGTAAGAATGGAGGTTCGGGGCTCAGGGTTCAGGAGTTCCGGTCTACTTGAAGGGTCTAGGGTTTAGGGTTTAGGGGTTTAGGGGTTAGGGTTTAGGGGTTCGGGTTTAGGGGTTTAGGGTTTAGGGTTTAGGGCCCCCAAGTTGCAGGACTTATAGCCCCAATTCTATTCGGTTTACTGGGTCCCACCCGCAGGGTCGACGCTCAACTCTAAACCCTTAAACCTTGATTCCAAAGCCTGAGCCCTTAAACCCTAAACCCTAAACCCTAAACCCTGCACTTTTTCTTCAAGATAAAGACACCTTAAGTTCCAGCGTAAGCGCTTCAAGAAATTCACCCCCCTTAGCCCTGAACTCTGACTTTATGAACCCTGAGCTTTCAGCTCAAAGCCTAACAGCCTAAACTTTGGGGTTTAGGGTTTGTGGTTTAGGGTTTAGGGTTCAGGGTTTCGGGTTCAGGGATCAGGGTTTAGGGTTTAGGGTTTAGGGTGGTGCGTATCCCTAGACAAGAGACCCTCAGCGCAAACGGCGCTGGGCCGAAAATCGTCGAGGCGGGCCTTCACGGCACCAGCGGCTAATCCAGTGCCTACTTACAGACCTTTGAACACCCCCGTGCGAACAGCACGTTCTTTTCTGAAGGAGCCTCTTGAGTTTGTGGTGTAGGCCCTATAGGCCCTAAACCCTAAGTCGTAAGCCCTAAGCCAGAGCTGCAGTCGCTGAGTTCAAGGTTTCAGCACTTTGTGCAGTAAAGGGGTCTTCAGAGGTTTTACGATCGGCTTTAGGGTGCATCCAAGGGGGCTTAGGGCAACCCTAAACCCTTAAGCAAGCTTTTAAGCCCTTGGCTAAAAGCCTTGGACCCTAAACCCTTAAGCCTTAAACCCGGACCGGGTGGGGTCTGGAGTTTCGCGTTTAGGGGGTTAGGGTTTAGGGTTGATGTAGGGATTTAGGGATTTAGTTCCAGGCATTTGGGACGCGCGTTTAGGTTCGAGGCTTTTCGATTCCCGGATTCGGACGCAGGGCAGGCGAAATTGCAAGGTTTAGTAGGTTTTGGTGGGCTCGACATCATCACTGCCAGAGATCCTTCATGCATCTGACAGAGCCATGGGAGACAGGCACCTCCTGATGGAATGTCACCTCATGTCCAAACTCCTCTTCTTCTTGGGAGTCCCTGGGAGTCCACCGTTTAGGGGGGAGGGCCCAAGGTTTCTGTGAACTGTCGAGGACCCAAGAGGGGATCGAAGATGCTCGCCGGTCCAACAGTACCAGGGAGCTGTCGATACCGCCGTTTGAAAGGAGCTCCCGGGTTCGTCGTAGGGAATGGGGGAATGTATTATGGGTTTAGGGTTTAGGTTTAGGGGTTTAGGGGTTTAGGGTTTAGGGTTTAGGGGTTTAGGGGTTGAGGGTTTAGGGTTTAGGGTTTAGGGGTTTAGGGTTTAGGGTTCCCTTAAGGTCCCCTACAGTAGTCCCAATATCCCATTCCTCCATTCCTTACTAAGAACCAGGGAGAGGAGCATGCGCCGCGCGTGCTTGTAGCCGATAGGCTCGTCTCGGGCATAGTATAGGGGCCTTAATAATTAGAATAGAGTTTGGGGGTATATTATACTGTAATTATGATAAGGAGCCCCCCAAAACCTTATCCTAATTATTAAGGCCCCTACAGAAGTGGTGTCTTAACGATGTCGCAGCCCGGGCAGCAGGTGCGAGAAAGAGAGCGCCGCAACCTCTGCCAGACCCTTCCTTTTGGGTTCAGGGGTTTAGGGTTTAGGGGCTTTGGGAATAGGGTTAATACGGGAACCTGAGTAAGAAACCCTGGGTCTTGATTAGGGTTCTTAATATGGATCCTAATCTTTTTTGGTATTATAGGGCCTGGGTTTCTTAATCAGGTTCCTACATTACCATACATGAATCCAGAAACTCTAAGCCCGAAGCCCTGAAGCCCTAAATCTTGAACCCTTAGCCCTTGGTGTTTTAAGGCTCCACAGCAGACCGATCAGAAAGGCAAGTAAAGCCAGGACTTACGTCACATGGACAAAGATCCGCAACCTCAGGTCTTTCGCTAACCAAACGCCCGAAACCCTGAACCGTGATTTAGACCCTCCTTCACCAGCACCGCTCCCTCAATAGTGACAGTAACCTCCCTAAACCCTAAACCCTAAACCCCTAAACCCTAAGCCCCTAAACCCCTAAACCCCCTCATTCACCAGCACCGCTCCCTCAACAGTGACAGTAACCTGTGCAAAGAGGCTGCAAAAGGAACCTCCGGGCCCTACATTCAGCGGGCTCCCCTAAACCCCTGAAGTTAGGGTTTAGGGTTTAAGGGTTTAGGGTTTAGGGTTCTGGGTTCTGAACCTATCGACTAAGCTCAATTCCACGGCAAATCCTAAACCCTAAACCCTGAACCCTAAATCCGGAACCCCAAGTCCATGACCGAGGCAATATCGTCAGGAGGCCGACACAAACGTCGAGGCGTCGAAGGGTTTTAGGGCTTAGGTTTGAGGTTTCATATTTTTGTTTCAAGGGTTTCGGATTTAGGGTTTCGACCCGGATGTTTGTGAAGATGCACTTGTTCTCAGTAGGGAAGGGTTTTTGAATTGGGGGCTTAGGAGCGCAGAAGAGGATCAAACAGGGGCCGAGAGATTTGCCAATTTTATTCCTTGGGGTTCCTTATTGCAATAATCGTATAATATACCCCCAAAACCCTAGTCCAATTACTAAGGACCTCTTTTTTTTCAAGCCTTTGTGTTGCTGTTGTCTTGCGAGGCTGGGATCAGGGGACTTGTGGTGGGTTACCCTTGCCCTAAACCCTAAACCCTAAACCCTAAAACCTAAACCCTAAACCTTAAACCCTAAACCTTTTTGACCTTACTTGCAACCTCACTGCTGAGTCCCCCGATCCTTCAAGTACACACGCATGGCTCAGCCCGGGTGGGCTCTAGTTCTCACGCCACTGGTTCTCATAGAAACCGCTGCATTGGGCATGGGGCGTTTAGGGTTTAGGGTTTAGGTTTTAGGGTTTAGGGTTTATGTTTTAGGGTTTAGGGTGTAGGGCAAGTGCTTTCTTCCAAGGTGGAGTCATTGGACAGGCAGAAGGCAAGTGATGCTCTTTTGATTAATGCAGAGGTCGGCGTTGAAACATCGTAATGGTATCCCCTTATAGTCCCTACCTTACTGGGGGTTTAGTCATAGCCATAACATGCCGTATTCTAACTAACTACTGAGGCCACTGTAGTACTGTTTTGAATTATGCAGTCAGAATCGTCATTCAGGATCTTCTCGACAGCGAGCAATGGACACAGACTTTGATGACGCTTCCCCACCCTCCAATTCCAAGATCCTCTAATTAAGGGCACCTCAATACGCAGCTACTCTAACTTCACCCCAAACACTTAGCCCGAACCCGTGAAGCCTAAACCTACTGATGCCTGCTCTAGCTTCAGGAGTATTCCGTAGTTAAGAGAGAGCAGTTCATCTTTGGGTATAGTGACCCTCGGGCCCGATTCCCTAAAACCTAGGGGGTTTAGGGTTTAGGCTTTCGAGTTTAGGGTTTATGGTCGAGGGTTTAGGGTCAAGGGAACCCTAAACCCTAAACCCGAAAACCCCAAGGCCTAAACCCTAAACCCCAAGCCCGAAACCCTAAACCCTAAGCCTAAACCCTAGGGCTAAAGCCTGAAGCCCAAAACTTCCATGTAGCGACTCCATAGCCACGCAACCCCAAGCCCGAAATCCTAAACCCCAGGCTGCAAACCCAAGCCCTAGAAACCCTGAGCAACCATGAGAAGGACACCCGAAGCTTCAGCAGCCTGAGCCGTTTAGGGCTTTGGGTTTAGGGTTTAGGGTTCCTAAACCCTAAACCCGATAAACCCCTGTAAGCTGTTCATTAAATCCTTGTGCAGCTTTCGCAATGCAGCCTAAACCTTGATACGCGCCGATATGCCTTTTTTATAGCTTTCGATGGGCCCTGATATTCAGCCCTAGATAGTCAAATCCCTGATTACATGGCGGCCCTAGTATGGGAGTCGGAGTGGTTGGCAGTAGTGTGCCCTTAAAATCCCCCACATAAACTTTAGAGTATACATCGACAACATATTCTGATTATTGGAGCCGCTTGTATCACATAAAAGGCCCATGAGTTTATGCCCTAAGCCGCAAAAGCCCGAACTTGAAACCCAACCCCTGTAAAGCCCATATACAGCCCTAAATACACAAGACCCTGATAGCAAAAGACCCGCCTCATAGAACACTCCATGAAGCCCCAACAAAGCACCCATTTAACCGTATAAATATAAGAGACTCAAAAATCGCCAATATTTTCCTCCTTATTAAGCTTGTAGTATAAAATCCAAACCCCTATTGTAATTATGAAGGCCCCTATGTTGGAATCCTAAAGACCCACAGGAGCCGATAGAACCCTTACACAACCCTCTTTATAACCGACCCCTTCAACCCGAACCCCTTAAGCGCAAAGCTCCACAACGCCCTGAGCCTGAGCCCCAAACCCGAAACCCTACGCCTCAAAACTAAACCCTCAACTCTAAACCCTATGCCCTCAGCCCAAAACCCCAACCCTAAACCCACAATCCTCAACCCCAAACCCCCCAAGCCCATGCAACCACCTGTAACACAAGACCTCTAAACAGGTGGCCATTTTCTCTAGCTCTGGTGTCTTCCCGGTGACAGAGGAGCTTTCTGTATGGCTTAGGGTTGACATGGGTTTTGTCAGGAGCTTTCATAAGGGCTCGTGGGGGTTTATATGGGTTTTGTAAGCTTGTTGGAGGGTTTGATGGGGTTCTATGCGGGTTTTTGACGGTGCGACAAGGTTTTTGGAGGGCTTTGTAGGGGTTTCTTAGACTTTTGTCGGGACTGTTTCAGGGGTTTGGGAGATTTCCTCAGGTAAGGTTCCAGTCCCAGGGGTTCCCTCAAAGCCCTAAGCCCCAAACCCTAAACCCTAAAAGCGCTACACCGTGGGGTTCAGAGTTTACGGAAGGGCTTCCGGTGGCCTGCAGAGATTCGATCAGGTTGGTCCCTAGGGTTGTTGGCTTGATTTCTGCGGGCTTTCGGACGACTTGCCATATGATTTTTACATGGGGTAACCCATCAAATCCTAGTTGAAGCCCAGAGTTTCAGGGCCACCTGAAAAAGGTGAGGCTGGTGGGTTGGCGGATGCCAATCCTTCAATTTGGGGCTTCGGGTGTTAGGCTAGAGTTGGGATTTTGGGAGCCGTTTGATCGGGGCTGTACTGCTTTTCACTTGCCTACCAAATCACCGAGGGCCGTGCACAAGGCAGCGCCAGACACTGATTTTGTCGGCGCTCCGGTGAAAGCTCGCGTCATTCTGGGAAATGGGGGACTTGTGCTACTGGCAGGGCTGCTTCTTGGAAACTCACCGATCGTCCCATCTCAGCTGCACAAGCTCGGGAGAGGATGGTGCCATGTGGGGGTTTCCGAGAAAAGGGGGACCCGAGTATAGTGCCCCAAATAGTAGGATCCTTTTTATAAGGACCCCAAAATAAGGTACCCCTAATTTTCGGAAAGTCCCATGTTGAGGGAGCAGGTGTCAGCCATGACAAACCGCATCCTCTCGAGCTACTGCAACGATTAGATCGGAGGACCGCAAGGTCTTGGCTGGAGCATCTTGGGTTTCATGTAGGGCCTCCATAAGAAGGGTAGGGTTTTGGTGTATGTTATCCGATAGTCATCCAAAGCCTAAACCCGAAACCCTTTCAGCGAGTCTGGACATGTCGCCGGTTTGTTCGTAAAGAAGCGGCTTTTTTGAGATGGGCATCTTCAAAAGAAGAAGGGTCCTCTCCAGGATTATCCTTTTGGAGCTGTGTTCTTGCTAGAGAGTAAAAGTAGAGAACTGCTTCCATGTGCTGGTCAATCTCCTCTTGCGTTTCACATATCCAAACATTCACAAGGGCTTTCATAAGTTAGAGACTTTAGATCGTACAGCTGCAGAGTTAGACCCTAAACCCTAAACCCTAAACAGTGCGGAAGGGACTTCTGGGTTTTCCCAAGGTGTTGGGACTTCGGGCGCAAAAGCCTGAGAAGGTGTTGTTCGGGGTTTAAGGATTCAGGGTTTAGGGTTTAGGGGAGCTAGGCGCTTGGAGTTTGAAATTGGATCCGAAAGCCGTAAGCCCTAACGCACCAATCCCCAAAATCCTTCTGAAGCCCACAAGAAGCATTTATATCAAACCCATTTAAAGCCTTCAAAGCCCTGTAAGCCCACTAGATCCCTGTAGCACCATGCAACATCTCCTAAACCTTAAACCCTAAACCTTAAACCCCAAGCCCTAAACCCTTCAACCCTCAACCCTCAACCCAGAAACCCAGGAACAGAGAAACCCCTAAACCCAAGCTCCAGGACCCGAGCGGTCTGGTGAAGGGCCTCAGGCCGTTTTCGCAGAGTGTCTGGGTCAAGGAGCGAGGGCCCCCAGGCCTTTGGGCTTTGGGGCCTTAGGGGGGTTTAGGCTATATGTTTTGCTTTGGGGTCTAGGGTTGGAGTGTTGGGACAACCCTAAACCCTAAACCCTAAACCCTAACCCTAGGAGGATCGTCGTGTTTTTTTGGGGCTTTGTGGGGTGCTTCGGAGTGTAGGCGTTAAGAACTTGAGGTTTCGATTTTGTGGAGGCTTTGAGGACTTAGGAGGTGCGTTTTCTTCTTCGCGTGGTGCCTGGGGGCCCGAGCAGCCGGGATGTTGTAGGGCTCCTTGTCAAGGGTTTAGGGTGTAGGGTTTGGGGTTTAGGGTTTAGGGTGTAGGGTAGGGTTTTGGGGGTTGAGGTAAGTACTGAAACTCAGTGGGGGGCTGCTCCGTAGTTGGGTTACAAGTGGGATGAGGATGCGGGGTTTCAGGGTTTAGGCTTCAAAGTGGGATTGGGGCAAAAAGGTTCTAGGGGTTGAGGGAGTAGTGTTGAGGCCAGAACTCAAAGCCGAGAGCCCTGCCGCTCTGAATCCCCGCAACTCCTATAGTTATAGCATCGCCCCAAAACCGGATTCCAACTGTTCAGGTCCTACAGGGACCCAAAAGTGGCAAGCATGGCGAATGCATGACTGCTAGAGGACCCTCATATCAACTCCCTTTCAAGAACCGTTTGAGGAACCCATAAAAGACCCCGCCTGCCGCAGGACAAGGTCTACATGAGCCTCAGCTGGCATACTTGGAGACAGGACTTGTTAAATACAGCCCACAACCCTGGTTGTCGGGGTTTTAGGCTTTAGGGTTTAGGGTTTAGAGTTTTTGTAGGGTTTGGGATGTTTCTAGTTATGTATCCAAAAGACAGGGGATGTATGCCCAAACCCAAACTCTAAACCTATCCAAAGCCCAAAACCTTTCGCAACCCAAAGCCATAAGCCCTAAACTCTAAGCCCCTGAAGCTTGACTATGAAGCCTACACCGTGCAGCCTCAAGCCGGCCCAGGTTCAGGGTTCAGGGGTTTTAGGGTTTTAGGGTTTTAGGGTTTAGGGGTTTAGGGTTTAGGGTTTTTGGGGTGTAGGGTTTGGGAAACTTCCAGAGGACCAAACCAAGCCAGGGGTCAAGTTCGCAAGCAAAGCAACTCTGGGTAACGTGCCACGTCGCAACCCTGCAGGCAGAACACCTCCTAGACCCGAAACCCTAAAAACCCTATACCCCTTCCGGTCCCAAACCTCTCATTTTGAGGCGCTGTTTTTTTTCCCCCTTCAAGGCCCTGGGCTCTAAGCATCCAAAGCGGCAAAAACCCCTAGATCAAAAACAGCTCCAAAGCTCAAAGCCTGCAAGTGCAAAATTGCAGTAAATTTGCCAATCCTCTTATTCTTTCAAACCTAAACCTCGCAGCTCTGTTCGACCTTCGGGTGTTTAGGCTTTAGCTACTGCAACAAACGTTAAAAACCCTAAGCTCTAGCTCTCTGAACCCATGGCCCTCTGCCGACAAGAGCCCTTAGCATCCCGGGCTTAGGGCTGACACCATGGTTTTGGTTAGGGTTTAGGGTTTAGGTTTAGGGTTTAGGGTGTAGGGTTTGGGGTTTAGGGTGAACCTTTGGCAGAGGATGGAACCTATATAAGCCTATGGTAGCTCTATAAGGAGCGCGCAGCAGCTTGGTGTAGGCTTCGGCAGAACTAGTAAGAACCCACTCCTCACTGAGACCCCCCCCGCCCATAGTAATCTTTCGTCTTGCTTTAATCTAAACGGCGCCCGGGAAGACTCCAGCACCCGTCAAGGAAGCTTCCGTAGGTTCTGATAGGGATCCTCAATAACCGCGCAGTGTGGGAGGATTGTGGAGCCACGTATCAAACGGATGATTATTTAAGGCATAGTGTTCTACGTATTTAGACTTGCACACCCCTTAATAAGTTATAGAAGCTTGTAAAGTATTCCACTTTTTCAAAGACATTAATGGAAGGGAGATAATATCGTGAACCTCAAACCTCCAAGCCCCAAACCATAAAATCCCCACACCCACAACCCCCTTCTGGGTTTAGGGCTTGAGGCTTAGGGTTTACAGAAAACTCTTGCTCAAGCGATCTTGCAGTGACCGAGCGCAGCTCCCAGGTGTATGGGCCCCGACGTGGCGAAGCTGCGGATTGATCGGCACAGGTCCAACTTGACACAAAAGACCCCACACACACATGTTTCTTGTATTTTTGTTTAATCATCATATTCAGTTACCTTCAGTTTTGGTTGAAGCATGTTCAGGGCTTTCATATGGGGTTGTGGAGGGGTTCCAACAGGCGTTAATTTAGACAGTTTCTTTTGCACTTTTACGGTTACTGTAAGGGTTCTAGGAATATGGGCTCTATAGGGGATTTTACGGTTTAGGGGCGAGGATTTTCTTCAGGATTTACATAAGGGTTTGGTAAGTAAGGGTTCCTGCACGTAGGGTTTGAATAGGTTAGGGTTGAGGGTTTGCGGCATGGGGTAGAGGCCTACATTGCTATACTACATTGTCATACACCATCATACACTGTAATGTACTATACAACATGCTAGAAAAGAATGATAAGGGGCGTACACTACCCCGGTGTCTACACGAATAAGGAGCCCAGGAGGAGTTCTGGCAACACAAGGGGCCTGGAACAGTGGCCGGTGGAGCCACTTGAGGCTGTCATCGAGGATCTCGCAATTCAGGCTTCCTGGAAATGGCCTTCTCGGGCTTATTTGCCTTGCCACAAATGCAAGATCGTGCTAAAAGCCAGCCTCAGCCCTATACAACACGAGAAGAACGCAAGCACAATGACGACATACTACTGCGACGACGACGACGACGATTGCTGCGACTGCTGCTGCTGCTGCTGCTGCTACTACTGCTACTTTTCTTACTACTACTTCTTCTACTACTTCTCTTCTTGCTCCTACTCCTACTCCTACTCCTACTCCTACTCCTACTCTTGCTGCTACCTCTACTTCTACGTAAACGTCTTCACTACTAGTTCTACTACTACTTTGCTACTGCTGCTATTGCTGCTGCTGCTACTACTACTGCTGCTGCTACTACTACTACTACGACGACGACGACTACTACTGCTACTCATACTACTGATACTACTACGACTTCTGCTGCTACTACTACTGCTACTACTGCTACTACTGCTACTACTGCTGCTACTGCTACTACTGCTGCTGCTACTACGACTACTACTACTACTACTACTACTCCTGCTGCTACTACTACTACTACTACTACTACTAGTACTACTGCTACTACTACTACAAGTACTACTGCTGCTACTACTACTTTCACTACTACCACTATTTTTATCCTTAGGCTAGCTTGGGTTTCGGGCATCTGCATCCAAATATCTTGAGACTGTCAAATGCCCAATGCGTGTAGAAACCCCAGTAAACAGTATCTTAGCGTGTCTGTCTAGGCTTTATATACTTGGAGATTCACCCCTGTTACACCTTACTCCGATGTATGTTCATCAAGCAGGACCTGGAAAACCAAAGTCAAGCCAATTCTCGCTGTTTGCAACCCTAAACCTAATCAAAAGGCCTAACCTTAAACCTCAAACCGCAATCGAGGAACTGTTCTGGTCAGATCAGTTGACGGTTGACTGAAAGCTATCACTGCGCCAGGCTCTTGTGCTCGTTCTGGTCCTTGTGTGTCCCTGCTGGGCAGGATGCTTCCACAGTCTTAGGGTTCGAAGGTTCAAGGTCAAGTTAAGAGGTTTAGGGTTCAGGGAGCAGTTTTGTAGGATCGTTCTGAGGATTGGTTCAGGTCGAGGGTCTCAGGGTTGCAAGTGTTAAAGTATGCGTGGTGACCGGTGGCAGTTTCATGATACCTGGGATGGCTGCGGGTCTTACTAGCAGTAACGAGTTGCCACGGTGGGGTCGAGATCAGTGTCGTCGGCCAGTTGGGGGTTTGGGGTTAAGGGTCCTACCGTTGATGATATATATCCTGCATTACCTATAATAAGGAATATAAGGAATCTATACCATACTTCCCATCCTTTAGGGTGCTAAGGTACTGCAGGGTTTATATCACCAACCGTAGGGCACAATATAGAGCGTTGAGGGTTTAGGGGTTGAGTTTTTGGGGCAGCGAAGCCGTACATTGTGGACATCCGGGCGCCATAAGAAGAGTCCTTAAAGGAACCCCTGTAGAACCTCATAGATCTCGTACAGGACCCCCTTAAGGGTTTTCCTTAAAGCCCTTAAGGCTCCCATGTCGGAAGGTAGGTCTGATCCGCGCGCCCGCACCAAAGTCTTGCTTAGGATGTGATGGCAAAGCCCAGCCCACAACCCCCAACCCCCAACCCCCAACCCCCAAACTCAGAAACTAGGCTTCAAAGTTCAGGGAATCAGAAACCCGAGCCTCAACCCCGAAATCCCTGAACCTTAAACTCTGAACCTTCACGCCTCTCTAAGCTTTCACTCGGGATTCCTAGAGAGCCAGCTCCCGCAACGCCCTTACCCCAAACCCTCCTCTGCGCACCAGGCGCAGCTTGCCCGACATTCTAAGGGCTACTATAAGGGTTACTACGGTTACTACAAGGGTTACTATAAGGGTTACTATGAGGGTAAGGATACGAGGCTTGAGCCCCAAGCCACAGAAGCTAAAAGCCTTGGAAGCTTCACAAACGGCCTCGAGACAACAGCTGGTTTAGGTTTTAGGGTTTATAGGGTTTAGGGTTGTAAAGGTATAAGGCTTCAAGGTTTTTGGTGCTTTGCAATTGCTCCTCTGTCTGATGGCCGCCGACTTCGTTTCCTTGCAGAGCGGAGGGCTCTTCGAGCCGCCGGGGGGCCTAGGGTTCAAAGGCAATCCTCAGCCTTACCTTGAGGGTTCCTGCAATTCCCGAGTGGGGTTTACAATCAAGAGCCTACAAAGAAGCAGGTGATGGGAGTTTCAGGGAAAGCCCAAGCACAAAATCTCAGATCCCAAAGCCTGAAGGGAAGCCCTCAACCCTAAACCCTAAACCCTGAGCCCTAAACCCTGAACCCTAAACCCAAAGCCCTAAACCCTGAACCCTAAACCCAAAACCCTTAAACCCCGAAACCGTAAGCCCTAAGCCCTGAACCCCTTTGGGAGATCTCGCCGTTCGGACACCTCAGCTTGAAGAGTGCTGTGGGGGAGGCCCTCAGTTTGCGGCCGTACGTCCATCCGCTGAAAACGGTCCAGGGATCGATTGTTTAAGGGTTTTCGAAGTTCGGGAATTTAGTGTTTGGGGCTTAGGCACCTAAGGCCTAAACCGTAAACCCTAAATGAGGTATAGAGGTTTCCGGGCCTCAGGATTGTAGGATTTGGGGTTTTAGGTTTTGGGATCGAGTGCTCAGGATTTAGTTTAGGGTTCACGGTCTAGGGTTTAGGGTTTAGGGTTTAGGGTTTTGAAGTTTAGGGTTTAGGGTTTAGGGTTTTGAAGTTTAGGGTTTAGGGTTTAGGGTTTAGGGTTTAGGGCAGAAGACGAAGTGTTCAACTCTCAGTCGGTGTCGTTTCGTCGGGGTTTGGGAATTCAGGGTTCTGACGACAAGCAAGATTGTAATAAGGATGATGCGCGGCAGCAGCCTTTTATCGTTGTTGAATATATACCCAACCCTTGCACACGAGGCCCCAAAAAGCCCTACGCCCTAAACTGGTGAGTTTTTGAGTGTAGCTGTTAATGTTGGTATGGTGCCTTTTTTCAGAAAGAGCAGCAACTAGTTCAATCTGTAACTTGAAGACTTGTGTCCCAAACCCTAAACCTCAAAACACAGCCATGTCTGGCCGAAGGTAGCGAGCTCCTTCACGGCGAAATGGACGGGGATGGCGACGACGGGGATGGCGAGTTTTTCAATGAGTCGAATACAACCACCTTGGAGGACATCTTCGGTTTTGCTTGATTTCCGGGTTCAGGGTCTAGGGATTGTCTTATCGCAGTAGTGGCTAGGGTCATGATAGTTATTATCGGTGTCAGCGTCATTACTGCTAACATGACTGCAGTTCTTACCATTACAGGTATTCTTGCCATTGCTCTCATCATTAAATTAAGATTGCGATTGTTGTTGCTATTCTAGTCTTACAGTTTTATTGCCGCTCTCATGTTACAATTCTTCTTATCTTGATCCTAAGCCCTAAACCCTCACCTCTAATCTAGTGGTACTACTCTTAGCTTACGCCATGGCTGTCGGGCCCCCTCCGGCCGTAAACCCGAAACCTCAACGAGCCTAGGCCAAGGTCAAAACTCCCCAAATCGATTCTACTTCAAGGGCCGTTCTTTCATTGGATGGTTCTGCGGAGTGCCTCAGCCGCGAGTGCTCTCCTGTAGAAAAGATGGAGGGTTGGGAGAGTCGCAGATGGCTCCGCGACTTCGGTCGCAGGCACAAGCTTACTGCGTCTGCTGGTGCTGGGCTGCGGACGCAAGCAAGGCTCTTGCATCGAACAAGCGACAAAGAGTCTCTTGAGTGAGTAGCTCTTTGAAGGGATCACGTGCAGCAGCCGGAGCAGCACATGATGGCACAATAACCGCACAACTCTGCAGATGCAGCTCGTGTGTTCAGGGGCGGTAGCATGTCTGAATCATGCTGCGATGCGACAAAAAGCGCCTGTTTCTGAGAGCAGATGAAGCAATCCCCTAGCCGAAGCAGAACGACCTAGCGAAGCAGAAAGGAAGTTGAAGCAGAATCGATAGGGGGACTTTGGACAAGGTCGGCTTCGTAACCCCACTTAATGGATCATTGGGCATAGGGTTCCTTTTAAGGGTGCTTCAGGGTTCTACAACAGGGTTCCCGCTCAGGGTTCTATAAGGGATCTATAGGGGTTTTCAGGTTTTTCAGGGCTTGAAGGACCATGGGACATAGTAACTAGGATTTTCCAACCAAGGTACTTTTCACCATACTTGCTAAGTCCTATGATCGATCCTCCAAGTAAACCCAACCCCTAAACCCCGAAACCTGAAAATGTTGCTCCAGCAATGGGTCCTACACCCGGGGTCCACCTTGTTCTAACATTCCCAACTCCATACCTTAAGCTTGAAACACTGTTGCAGTCCGCAGCAGAAGCTCCACACTTTAAGCCCGAATCTCCGAAGTTCCCAAGCCGCGAAACCCCCAAACCCCTCAAGCCCTAAACCCTACACACTTCCAAACCCCGAAACCCCTAAGCCCCTAAACCCTAAACCCTAATGCCCCAAACCCTAAATCCTACCCGCTCTTGCAGGATACGCGAGCCAAGGATCTCTTTACAACCATCACCACCCGTGATGGTTTCGTTGCAGCGAGCTGGGAAGAGTCACAGACGCATTTCGGCGAGGCTTCAGCCCAAGCCCCAAACCCTAGACCCTAAACCCGCCGAGGGTTTAGGGTTTAGGAGTTGAGGTCTTAAGCTCTGAATCCTAAGCCCCTAAACTTTAAACCCCTAAACCCCAAGCCCTAAGCCCTAAATCCCAAACCCCAAACCCTAAACCGAGCCGTAAACCCCAGTCTTGCTGTGTGGTGGGCTTTCTTCGATCCTCGGCCTTGAGGAAACCTTTCTCTCTCCTGAGCTCCTTGGGTTTAGGGTAGCTCAGGGTTTCGGGGTTTTAGAGGGGTTTAGGGCTTAGAGTTTTGGGGGTTTAGGGGTTTTAGGGTATAGAGTTTAGGGTTTTTGGGGGTTTTGGGTTTTTGGGATTAGAGCCTCCGCACCGTCGAAACAATTTCATGTCGTGGAAAAAACCGTGACCAATGACCGCTTTGCCATAGGTCTCCGGCTGCCAGACCCCTAAACCCTATGACCTAAATCCTGTGTATGAGAAGTGGCTTTCAATGGCTGCTCGTAATTCATTGCGTAGTGCAAAAGAAAATACGACGTGTATAGCACAGCGAAAAGGGAACACAAGACGAGGACTTCTTACGAGTTCTCGTTGGCATTCCAGTCTGTGTTTGGATCCTACGTGAACGCAATTGTGCGGCGCATCACCAAGGGTTATGAACGCTTGGTGAATGCAGTGGACTCTGGCAAGATTCCGCACATCATGGGCCACATGTTGTGAACGGTGACTTTCAACAGCTGTTCAATGCTTTGAGCACTGCGGCTGAAGCGATCATCGGTGGTGGTGCTATACTTGGAGATACGCTGTTGCTTCCGGTGTATGACACAGAAGAAGCGATACGTGAGGGGCGAGATCCAATTACCGAGTCCCACATCCTACCAGCCTCAAGAAGTCTCCTCCCCCGGAAGCACCATCGCCCTCCACCGTAAACTCTCATGCGGTTCAAAGACGAGCGTTTCCTGTTTTGGGCTTGCAGGCAGTCTTGATCATCCATGAACTGCGGCCTCTTGAGCGAACCCGCTGTAAGGCTCTGGACAGATGCTAGGATCATCCGAAAAAATGCACTTTAGCCCGGCGGCCCTCCCATAGTCACCTAAATCTCTAGCCACATCTGCCACTCCCAGTTTTTTCTAAACCCGGACACCCAAAAACCCCCCATTCCCAAAGCCTCTGACCCCAAACCGAACGGCAGAGCCCAAAATCCCAAGCCCCAAACCTACACCCCTAAACTTCTATAGTAGAAGCCAGAAAGTTGGAACATTAGGTATCCTCATGCCCTTAAGGAAAAGTATGAGTGAGGGATAGGGTTTAGGGTTTAGGGTTATATAATCCTCCCAAGCCCATGTTCCAACTTCCTGGGATTCTCTGCAAATCCAATCCGCAAAGCCGTCAGACCCCCAGAGACTCCAATACCCTTAATTAAGGAATAGACCTTAAGTTATAACAGAAAACCCTAGTAAGATTTAAGGTCTATTCCTTCATTAAGGGATGCTGGAGTCTCTAAAAACCCCAGGCATCTGCTTCTGTTTCTCGGCCTCTGGGCCGGGCTCCTCCTCGTCTCTTTGACCATGGGACCCTTGCTTCAAGCCGTTTTTTATTTGGGGGTGTTCTAGGTCAGTTTTGCTAAACGTAAACCCTAAATCCTAAACCCTAACCCTAGTTTCTGTAGCATAAGCTCCAGGTAGTGTGAAACATCGAGGGTAGGGGCTGCAGCGGTTCGGGAGTTGGGGTTTAGGGCCTCGGCTTTGGGGTTTCGCGGCCTTGGGGGCTTTGTTGAGGCCCGGCAGTTTGGGAGTTTAGGGCTCAAAGCTTGGGGCTCGGGTTGGGGGTTTTAGGAGGTGTTCCAGTAGGCTGCTTAGAAGCGTAAGGGTTCGATCGAATGTCGGAAGTCGTGCACCCCAGACCTACGCAAGGGAGCCGACGACCGATGCTAAACCCTGAACCCTAAGCTGTGCCACACCCTGGACAGCTAGTGAGCAGGGGGCTTTCTTCTTGAAGGCGGTGTTGGGGCTTATCAGGGTGTCAACAACCCAAACTGCAAACCCTTCTAACCGATTCTAACCAAGATGATGTGGCTCTTGGGGGGTTCTAGAGTCTGTTTGAGACCTCAGGTTGCTTAAGCAAGCTCGTAGATGCCCAGTGTAGGCCACGGGTGTAGTGTGGTGCGTTTTGTTTGGGGTTCTGAAGGCGTTTAGGTGCTAGGGGTTCGTACTAGACATCGTCCACCCCCTCTATTCGCCTCTCCGGTCTTCCATCTTTCGATGAAGCTTCGAGGGTTCAGAGTCCCTAGGTCCCTAAACTCTAGACCCTGAACCCCGAACCTTAAACCTACAGCTTTCTTGCATTGTTTCACGGGTCCCACCAAGGCTGCTAGTTCTCTGGTGAGTCAACACCAATACTGGTCATCGTGCCGCAAGTCTTAGGCTTTTCGCGGAAATATTAGTCGATAATTAAAGAAAAGCAGTCCAAGCCGGAAGAACAAGCCTTAGGAATATCCCGCCGGATTTGGTCGCCCGACTCGCTGAACAAACAGCTTGGCATGCAGACCCTCGGCGTGGCTGAAGAGTCTACCGTTTTCTGAAAGACTTTAGATTCAGGGCAACCCTAAACCCTAAACCCTAAGCCCAATACCCTAAACTCGGGGGTTTAGAATGTAAGGGTCTAGGGCCCTGGATCCTCATGGTCAGGTTCGCTGGGGCTCTACGCGTATCGTGGTCTGAACACCTTTGAAGACTACGAGTCTTTGTGTTTATACGTTCTTAGGTTGCATTAGGCAGACCCCTTTCTTAACCCCTCCTAGCTCTCAAAAAAAAGGGACCTTATTCAGAGGGTCTATATCCCCAAGGGTGCCCATAATCCCAACTCCCATATATATATATATGTATATATATAAATATAAATAAAAATATAAATATAAATATAAATATGAATATAAATATAAATATAAATATGAATATAAATATAAATACATAAAATATATAAATACATAAATAAATAAACAAATATATATATATAAGTATAAGTATAAGTATAAGTGTAAGTATAAATATAATTCTAAATATAAATATACATATCAATATAAATATAAATAAACAAATAAATAAAAAATATATATATATATATATACACCACTATAGACAACCTTAAACCGCAAATACTACACCTATATTCTGCTTGACCCCCCAAGCCCCGTTCTAAGTCCTGAGGCCCCCAGATCTTGGGTCAGGGTGGGAACCCCAATACCGCCAATACCCCAAAGAATACCTAAACCCTAAACCCCTAACCCTAAACCCCTAAACCCCTAAACCCTAAACCCTAAGCAGCTAAACGAAGGCACTTCAAGGGCGTCGGGGTTGAGGTGTTCTATTCTCGACTTGTCGGTTGCTTGGGGCTGGGAAGCCTGCCTCAGTTGAAGTCGGAGCTTCCGTTGCAAAGGGTTTTTTGTCTCTAAAGTTCGGGTTTAGGGTTAGGGTTCAGGGTTTAGGGTTTGGGGTTTAGGGTTTAGGGCAAGATGACGGCGGAGGCAGGGTTGCAGGTAGACGCCGCTCGGGATCCTTGTGTAATCCCGAAAATCACATGTCGACCCGTCCGCCCGTCCGCCTTAACTCCTGAAGCCCTAAACCCTGAACCCTGAACCCCAAGCCCTAAAATTCCCTAAAAGGGCTTCAGTGTTGGGTCACAGAATCGATAGAGCAGAGTCAAATAAGCTTCCTCAAACTAGGGGGCTTAAAGCGTCCATTTAAGGAGCTAAGGGTTGTACAAAGGGTTTAGGGTGGTTTGGGGTTCGGGGGGTTGCGGCTTAGGGTCCACATATTCGGTTTGGGGTGGAGGAAGCAAGGTTTTAGGGTTTTGAGCCCTCAAGCGTCGACCCTGCTTTCAAGGGGAAAAGCTTGGGTTGAAGGCGTGCCGGATGTATTGCGGTTTAGGGTTTAGGGTTTAGGGTTGGTGTAGTAGGGTACTGCAAGCCTTATAAACAGCCCTGCAGCAGTTTAGGGGTGTTGTTTGTGGGCAGCAACAAACGCAGCCACCAAGGATAGCAGTGCTCAAGCACAGCGCATACTGGAACATCTTCATGTTCCTGCTGCTGTCCTTCGGCTGATGATAGAAACCCGGCACTATACCGTAACGAGGAACATAACGAATATATACCATACTTCCCATCCTTTAGAGTTCCTTAAGGTAATAAGGAATATATACCATACTTCCCATGGTTTCGGTTCCTTATAAGGTAATGCCCATGAGAAGGGATATACCATACTTCCCATACGGTTGATGGTGGAAATCCTGCATTACCCATAATAAGGAATAGACCATAATTCTCATAGTTTAGGGACCTTACGGTCCTAAACCCTAAACCCTAAACCCTAAACCCTAAACCCTAAACCCTAAACCCTAAACCGTAGTTTAGGGAGGGTTCTTGCTGCTGTCCTTTGGAGGGCGTCCGGGGCTGGGCTTTCCCCGTCGCCCAAAAGCACTTTTCGGGCTTCGGCTCCTCAGGTTGAGGGTTTAGGGGTTTAAGCTTTTAAGGATTTAGGGTTTAAGGGATTTAGGGTTTAGGTTTGGGGTTTAGAGTTTAAGGTTTAAGGGTTTAGGGTTTAGGGTTTAAGGCTTTAGGGTTCAAAGTTTCGGGGCTTTTGAGGACATCTATATGGGAGGCATTTTCGGATCACTACACGTGTAGGTCTGTAGACCTTGATACCCTGCCGAAAGCGTAAGACCCCCCCAAACCCAAAACCCTAAACCGTAAAGCCCGAAAACCTGTGGACCCCAGAAAGGGGAAGGCTTTCGGATCCTTTTCGGTGTCGGCGAATGGCTTAGGCACTGGTGGAGAATGAGGCTTCTAACGGTTTCACGTGGGAGTTTGGTTTGAGTGTTTTCGGTCTAGGGTTTCGGGGCTCGTTGAACTCCGAACATTAGACTGCTGAAGTACAGAGGCCTTGAATACGGAGCACGCCTTGCTCTTAAAGATATCCCAGTCTCATGGACCTTTGGGACCTGTCCCCTTAAACCTATTTAGGGTTCTTAGGGTTTAGGGTTGAGGGTATACAGAGGGCCTAATTACCAACTTTGGGGTGGGGCTTCGGGCAAAAGCCACCTTTGAAGCCCTTGAGGTGTTTTCTTTCTTCCTCGGGTGCCGGAAGTTCAAGGTTAAACGCGTTATGCAGCCCCCTACAAGCCTCTTCTAACAAGAACATCACAGGCAAAAGAGAAGAAACCCGAAACACCAGGGCGAGAACGAGTAGAACAATAAGAGCCACGACACAAGAAAGGGCAGAGCCCTCAAACCCCAACCCCTAAAACCCCGACCCCTAAAACACTAAACCCTAAACCCTAAATCCTAAACCCTCAACCCTGCAATAAACCCCTAAACCCTAAACCCTAAGGGTTTAAGCTATCGGGTCGAAGGCTTGGGGGTTACTGGTGTTTCGGATTTCAGTTTTTGACGGGGCGGAGGGCTGAGGAGTCTCCGTACCCTAAACCCGAAACTCCCGAAGCCCTCAAGCCTCAGTTAGGGTTTCAGGTTTTTTGGGTTTGGGGCTTCAGGTTTAGGGTTTAGGGTTTAAGGATTTAGGGTTTCAGGGTTTAGAGTTTAGGGATGCAGGGTCCAGGATTTAGGGTCTAGGGTTCAGGGTTTAGGGATTTATTGTAGGGTTAGGGATTCAGAGTTTAGGGTTTAGGGTTTGGGGTTTGGGGCTTTATTTTAGGGTTCAGGGTTTAGGGCTTTATTATGGGGTTTAAGGATTCAGAGTTTCGGGTTTCGGGTTTGGGGTTTAGGGTTTAGGGTCCAGACACTCCAATGTTCTTTAAACAAACGTCCCTCGGGAAGCCCTTCTCCGGAGCTCCCCGTATCAGGGACCCCCCCACTTTGATTTATCCTTGTTGGCTACAAGTTTACATTTTTGTTATAATACAAAACCCAATGAGGATGAAAAATGATCATCTTTAATATAGCCCCAACAGGCAACCAGGTTCCTGATTCACTAAGGCTAAGGATGGTAAAGCGGATCCTGCCATCGCCTCCCCTTACCTCAGTCTCCTTAGGTCTGCGACTCAAAGCCCAAGACCTTAAACCCGGACTCCTGAATTCGATGCCCTACACATTAAACACTCACAAAATCTCAGCCCTTGAACCCGAAATCCTATCCTGAACCCTGAACCCTTGAACCAATTCAGAACCCGAATGTAGCCGTTTAAGAAATTGAGCAGGCGGCAAAACACATGAAACGAAGACAAGTTTAAACAACACATAGCAGCAGAAGGGAAAGCACACACCCACCACGAAAACAGCACAATGCACGCTCAAAGACAACACTAACCAAGAGCAACACACAGACACGACACAACACCCTTCTTGAAGGGATCCTGTAAACCCTATCAACAATACCCCCTGAACCCCAAGCCCTAAACCGAAGCCCTAAACCCTGCCCTAAGCCGCAAACCCCGAAGTTTAACCTACAAGAAGTCCTAAACCCTATACCCCAAGCCCGAAACTATAGTGAACCCTAAGCCCTAAACCCTAAACCCGAAGCATTACGCCATCTCCGCCGAGCTTTTAGGTCATCCTTGGTGGTCCTCTACGTCCTTCGCGCGGAGAGGGTGCCAGGGGGCTTGCAACAGAGGGTTCTGGGTTCAGGGTTCAGGGTTTTAGGGTTGCGGGTGTAGGGTTTCGGATTGAGGGTTTCGGATTGAGGGTTTTGGGTTGAGGTTTTCGGGTGTCGGTCGGCTTTGGGTGGAGAGTAAGAAGTCAGGGTTTCGGGATGAGGGTTGAGGTTTTGCGGTGGAGGCAGGTGCTGCGCATGTCGTCTTTATGATCAGCAATGTGTTGGTACAGCTCCTGTTCTCACTACTACGAACTTGATACTTCTTTGTCGGGTTTTCGTGGAGATCACCTGTGGTGGCATGAGTGTACACAGCACCCACTTGTGGTGTGATCGTCTGCACAAAGAATAATCTTGTTCTTGTTTCCAGTAGCATATTTATTTGCCATAAGTGTCAGCCTTACAACTAGCCTCATCACGGCCTCACTGGGCCAAGTTTCGGGTTCAGGGACACTAAACCCTAAACCCTAAATCCTAAACCCTAAACCCTTAACGAAGCTTCGGGTTCAGGGTTTGGAGCTCAGGGTTTAGGCGTCTGAATCCCGCTTGACATCATATGGTCCTTGCTGCAGATACGACTGGACGAGAATTTGAACCGCGGCCGCATCAGCAAACTGCCAAACTGCAGTTGATTGGGTACAGTGGCATGGAGTTTAGCTGGGGTTTCTATCCGTGTAGGAAGTGTCTCATGGAGTGTGGTTTTTTCACGCAAGAGTCTGAGGTGCAGGGTTTCTGGATGTTCTGAACGCGCTAACCCCCACACCCTACACCCCAACCTCCCAAACCATAAAGCCTTAAACCTGGGACTTAAAACGGCCCCGAACACCCCAAACCTAAACCCTAAACCCCTAAACCCCTAAACCCCTAAACCCTAAACCCCAAAAGGCCTTCAGCCCCAAACCTAAAGCCATAAAGTTTCAACTCCTCAGCCCTAGATTGTATGAGAGAGTCGAAGGGCGGGGACGCGCTTCTGAAAGAGGGAAAACCTGTGAGTTGTCTTTTTGATGGGGGCTCGGGATTTTTTTGGGGGGTTTAGGGTTCAGGGTTTAGGGTTTAGGGTTTAGGGTTAAGCACTACATTAAGTCTCCTAACCATGGGAATGCTGGTGTGCGCAACCCATAGTTTGGAAACTTTACCTAAGCCCGTCTAAAGCTCTAAAAACGACCAACCCAGATGACGCTTTGTTTTACCTTATCATCCCTTCTTCTGATGATAAGCCCTAAACCCTGAACCCTAAGCCCTAAACCCTGAACTCTGAACCCTAAACCCTAAACCCTGAACCCTAAACCCTGAACCCTGAAGCCTAATGCCCTATGCCCTAACACCGGGGTCTTGTCGATCGGCACCTGTGTGTGGATTGAGGACGGCTTTTCAAGGGTCGTTTGAAGAAGCCAGGGTTTAGAGGTTTAGGGTTTAGGGGTTTAGGGTTTTTTAGGCCCTAAGCCCTAAACCCCTAAACTCGGGGTTTAGGGTTTAGGGGTTTTGAGGTTTAGGGTTGAAGAAGCCAGGGACGCCAGAGTTCCTCGGAGGAGCAGGGTATTCCGGGGGACTAGACAGTTACCAACAGCAACGGTTTTGATGACATAAATCCTGCATTATGCCCATAAGAAGGAAATTATAGCATAATTTCCGTAGTTTAGGGTCCTGAAGGTAATGCAGGATTTTTACCATCAGCAGTATTTTAGGGGTTCCTCATTATCGTCATAGCAGAATATGCCCCAAAACCCTCATGAAGGCCCTTGGCATCCTGCTTAATCTTCTGTCAAAGGCTCTGCCGCCCGCATCGGCCACCCTGTTCAGCGAGTCATCATGGCGAGCTAATCTGCGTTTTGGCTGTAGCAGTGCGTTTCGACGGCCTGGCCCAGCAATGCGGCGTCACTACGAGGATCTTCGCCAAGGGTCCTCCCGACAGGGTGGAGAACGCTGAGGTGCCCCTTTTCAGGCTCGCCTAAACCCTGAACCCTAAACCCTAAACCCCTAAACCCTAAACCCTAAACAAACTTGAAACATAACTTCGGGGATGCTCCAAAGTACACAAAAAAAAGCACGCCGGGAGGGCACGTGTCCCTCGCCGCAAGAGGCTGCCCGAGCCAGGAGCCGTGGGTTTTTGCCCGCTGCAACCTGCTCGAAGGCTGCCAGGAAGGGCTTGGGGTTTAGGGTTTAGGGCTTAGGGCTTAGGGGTTCAGGGTCTAGGGCTTAGGGCTTAGGGTCTAGGGCTTAGGGCTTAGGGGTTCAGGGTTTAGGGTTTAGGGCTTAGGGTTTAGAGCTTAGGGCTTAGGGCTTAGGGTTTAGGGTTTGGGGTTTAGGGTTTAGGGCTAGTTCTCAGGCGTTCTGTAGAAATGGCGACGCTTCTGCGAGCGAAAGAATTGAAGAGGGTTTGTCTGGGGACAGGACAGTTTATTAAGGCCCCTGTATTATTGGGCTCTAATCTCTAAACATCTCTTAGGAATCATGGTTCAGTGTTCAGGGTTTAGGATTCCGGGTTTAGGGTTTAGGGTTTATTTGGGCTCTAAGCTCCAAATCCTAGACAAGAAACCTATGCGGCCTATACACCAAACCTGTGATTGCACCCACTTACGGAGTATCTGGAAATTCTCGCATGTGCAGTATACAACATACTGGTAACCAAACAAGGTCGTTCACAATGTAGAACAAACGTCATGCACTAGAGCCACTATAACCCCCCCCAAACCCTAAACCCTAAGCCCTAAACCCGAAACCCTAAACCCTAAGCCCTAAACCCTATACCCCAAACCCTAAACCCCAACAGAGCACAATGACGAAAAGCAAAGCCTAAACCCCGAAGCCCTCCGCTCGAGCCGAAGCACACCATGCCACGCCCAAGTCTGAGGACGTTCCTTGAGATCACCGCCGTCTCCTTCTATGCGATTGAGGCCGAGGGTTTCGGGTTTAGGGTTTAGGGTTTATGCGATTGAGGCCGAGAGGGGCCGATGACAAAGCTTCCGCTGAGCGATCCGATCCAAATAGAGGCCTGAATGACCAGACTCGGGTTTCGGGGGTAGAGACTCTGCTACAAGTCTATAAACCCTAAACCCTATACCCTAAGCGGCCCTAAACCCTAAACCCTATAAACATAAGTAGGGTCCTTAAAGAACGCGGGCGATCAAACCGTAGAGAGCCCCCTTCTTCGAAGAGGTCATCATTCTTCACAGGTTCCTGGATGGTTTGACGGCTTCGGCCGTACCCTAAACCCTAAACCGTAAACCCTAAACCCTCAACTGTAATTATTCCTGAAGGTTCCTTATAGTCATACGATAATTTAGGAATATGCAACAAAGGCCCACATCTACTCATCAACACCCCTACATCAGCATCGAGCCTGCAGGCCTAGAGTGGTTGAGCTGTTCGATCGGACTTTGTGGGTTAAGTTGTTCTTGTTTTGTGTTGTGAGAGGGGGTTTATACTAGCCCAAAAACCCTAAACCCTAAACCAAAAAATATCACCAAACCCTACACCCTAAACCCTGGAAGGGTTGTGAAGTGGACGCGAACACATCAACAGCCTTTCGGAGCATCCCAAGCCGTAGGAACAAACAGTTTCGGACCTGGGGTTTAGGTTTTGGCTTTGGGGTAGGGTTTAGGATTTAGGGTTTAAGGGTTTAGGGTTTAGGGTTTAGGGTGTATAGGGTTTAGGGTTTATAGGGTTTAGGGTTTATAGAAAATGTTAAGGGTTTGTGTGCCAATAACGTTTTGACCGAGTTTTGACCGAAACGTTTTGACCGAGTTTTGACAGAGTTTTGACCGAGTTTTTTTTGGAACCGTATTTCGATTCTGCTGCTGGTCGGTGGGCTGCTGGGGGTTGGGGGTGCGGCGGCTGGGGGTTGAGGGCGGCGGGGGCAAGGCTGGGCTGGGGCTGGGCAAATTGTAAAAAGCAGAAAATGGAAAGGTTGTGTCCCGACCAAAAAAAATTGGCTTTCGGCTGGCCAACAGCAACCAGCAATTTCTATTTATTTCTTTCTTGAGGGTTTAGGGTTTAGGGTTTTGGCTTTAGGGTTTAGGGTTTGGCTCTATGGTTTGCTTGTTTAGGGCTTAGGATTTAGAGCTTAGGCTTTACGGTTTAAGCTCTACGGTTTAGGGTGCGGTATAGGGCCCATTCGATTCGTTTCGGCATAACATGTCCGCACTCAGTCAGACTAAGCCACAGGTTCTCTTGCTAGGATGGCCCTGGCTCGCGCTGCTGCTAGTCCCTTCAAGACTGGCTCTTGCCTGTATGGTTACTTAACCCTAAACCCTAAGCCCTAAACTCAAAACCCTAAACCCTAAACTCTAAACCAAAAACCCTAAACCCTGAATCCCAAGGCCTGAAAGCTTCAGCCGAGACAACCAACCCCTGAATAGCATCCCGGAAATCCCTAGCACCGACGACCCGAAATCTGTACCCCTTTTTAGGGTTTAGGGCTTTGGGGGTTTTACCATACTGTCTAGGGGTTGAGAGTTTAGGATTTAGGGTTTAGGGTTTATGCTGGCCAGGCCTTCATCAACTGGTTCTACTACTCGAGTGGAGGGATCGATGGCATCATCAGATTTTTCTGGAGCCGCTCGAAGGCATCCAGAGATTGAAATCATAAGCATTTTGACCTCTGGGGATTAACGCGTTTCGGGGTTTAGGCTTTTCGGGGACCAGGTAACACACAGAAACACACGCTATGGAACCATACCATCTTATTGGGACATGATCTCCGAAGGTCGATAAAAAAGTGCTTCTTTGGCTCTCATTCTTGCAACTCTTGCAGTCCTCTTGTTTCATGGCCCCAATATCCTGGGTTCTTGTTAAGGGTTTTATTTAAGTTGCCATACTAAGGAAACCCTATTATTTACAAAAGATCCCGATGATGGTAGCTTAAAAGAAATCCCCTAACAAGAACCCAGTATCAGGATCCCTACCGGAATGCTTGTTACAGGGAGATGTCGTGCCTTTGTAGTAGTACTCGAGCACCCAGGCGGCCTGAATCGCACCCACAGTGTAAAACAGACCACCCTTAAACTCCAAAGACTATAGGGCTTGTAGGGCTTATGATAGGGTTTTTTAGGGTAACTTTTAAGGTTTTCTAGTAGGGCTTACAGGGTTTATGGGGTTTATGGGGCTTATGGGGTTTAGGGTTTAGGGTTCAGGGATCGAAACCCTGATAATGCCCTCAGCCGAGGCTACATGATGGTGGTGTGCCTGGTGATCCCTTCCGTCTTGTATAGAAGTCTCTCCGGACTGGATCTAGGGTTTTTGGGTTTATGATCACCCCCCCCTCCACAAAACCATATAAAAGCCACAGAACACCACATAAAGCCGCATAAACCTCAATAACACCCTATCCAACTCTTACCCTTCAACTCTTAAGGGGGAAGGTTTTGGGGGGTGAATTCTTCGGAGAAAGCCCCGAAGCCAGAAGCACTTCAGAGCTAAAGGCGTAGGTCACATGGAGGCCTGAACCCTACCTAAACCCCCCGAAAGTAGGTGAAATAATGGCCCAAAGCCCATAAAAGGCTACTATTCTACGTACTTTCAGGGTCCAGGTAAACCCTAAAGATCGAAACAGTGTAGAACAGCGCCTTGGCGATGTTTTTTTGGGGTGGTTTTCTGGAATGCAAATTTCCGGGAACGGAATAACGTCACGACTTCTTTCGGCTGCTGTAGTTGGAGTTGTCGGGGCGACCGGTTGAGTGTGGTTTTTGGGGAAGTTGAACCCGGAACAACAGACCACCCAAAGACTCCAAAATCACGTAACCAAGCAATGCATGTCTTAAGCCGCAGTGTGCACTGTGACTAACCGACCAAGAGCTAAAGGATTTTTGAAGTCTCCTTGCACACATGCTAGGAGCCGACTTTGTTGTAATTAAAGTTTACCCTACCCAGCAAATACTGAAGGAATGCGCGTCGTTACATACTGGTGATGCCGATGATAAACATGATGAGGTTGATCGTGATGATGCTGCTGCCGGTGACTGTCTTGCTGGCAGCAATGTTGATTCTGACGCGGCTTGGATGCTGCTGCTCATGATGGTGCTTGTGTTGACATTGTGGCGTCTATGGTGACTACTATGATGATGACGATGATGACGATGATGAAGGTCGTGCGACGGTTGTGATGAGTTTCGATGATGATGATGATGATGATGGCGATGCTGATGCTGATGATGCTGCTGATGATGATGGCGACGGTGACTGTCATGTGAGTGATGACACATGATGACACTGATGACGGATCCCAAAGCCCAAATACAAAGCCCATGGTAATCCTGAACCTGGAGTTCCTTTCCTTGGAAGCCCGAGAGCGCCGACGCTCAACAAGCCCAAAGTCCAAGAAGGGCCAAAAAACCCTGAAGGACTTGCGCCCAAAAGCCCAGATGCTCCCAAAAAGCCCCAAACCCGAAACCCAAGAGGCCCAGTCTCTACACCTGAAACCCTTAAACGCCCAAGCATCCTAAGCAGCCCTCACCCCAAAACCCTAAAGCTAAACCTTAATGCCGGGAGGACAGCAGTCCCACTTCTCCTTCGCCTTCTGTGCGTCGATACGTGCTTCGCAGATCTACAAGGACTCCATCTTCGGGTTTAGGGCCTGGGGTTTAGGATTAGGGTTCAGGGTCTTGGGTACAGGATTTAGGGTTGGTTGAGGTTCATAATTAATGCTTGAGGGGCTTACAACGGGCCTTTGTAATAGGTCGTATAGAAGTGTTTACAAGGCTCTATCCAAATCCTAGAGGATTCGTACCGGCTTCTAGTTTAGAAGTAAGGGAATCACATTATTCAGCCCCCCAAAAATGTAGGTCTTCTTAGGGTCCGGGTCAGGGTTCTCGGCATCGTTGGGCTTAGGATTCATTTGTTTGTTGTTTAAACGGTGTAGGGTTTAGGGTTTAGGGTTTGTTGCTTCGGGTTTAGGGATTTGATTAGGGTTCAGGGTTTGTTGTTCAGGGTTTAGGGTTCAGGGTTTGTTGTTTAGGGTTTAGGGTTCAGGGTTTAGGGGTTTCATCAAGTTTAATCGTGTGATGGTTCAGTTTTTGGATACATTCAGCCAGGGCTCCTTGGGGCTCACAGCGGTGGTACAGGGTTCATACGGGCCCTGTACGGCTTCAAAGGGTTGAAGAGGCTTCTTCAGGGTTTAGGGAATTGGGTTGTGCCATACAGCCCTTAATCCTAAACCCCAAAACCCTAAGCCCTTTATATCCTAAACCCTAAACCCTGAATCCTAAACCCTAAACCCTTAATCCAAAACCCTAAACTCGAAACCCTAAGCCGGGATTTGAGGAGCTGTGTACTTGGGGAGGGCCATGCGACTCCCTCAACCACGACCCCTTCGCCCGGGTGGTTGCTTAAGATGGTTAGGGTTTAGGGTTAGGGTTTCAGGGTTTAGGATTTGGGATTTAGTAAGATTTAGGCTTTAGGGTTTTTTCGGGGTTTAGGATTTGGGATCTACTAGGATTTAGGGTTTCAGAGTTTTCGATTTGGGGTTTAAGGGCTTGTTTAAGGCTGACAGGGAGAACCTGCACTCGCTAAGTTCCATCATCCTTTCAGGATGGCTTGGGGGTTTAGGGCTCATGAACGGAGGGGCCAAACCCAATAAGATCTGAAAAGAACTCCTTTCAAGAATCCTTGCCTGCACTTGCATGCAGTCTGCAAGCTGCCCGCATCTTCCCTGGATATTTCGAGCCATTATCTTCCCAGCCCTTAAATCCCAAACCAGAGTTTATGGCTTAGGGTTTCAGACGCACGCCGGAACAAACCTAGATTCTGTTCAGAGCTTGGCATGTTTTAGTTTGGCGTACCCAAACCCCAAACCCTAAACCCTAAACGCCTAAACCCGACGAGCTCTAAACAGCAGAACGCGACACCTTGCAAGCACCAGAGGAGTGGGTGACCTTCCACCGTCGTGGGCCGAGGGGCTGCATTATGGGGGCCTAGATAAAACAGAATACTGACTGTTTTGGGGTTCCTTATTATAACTAAAATGTAACATACCCCAAAGCCCTGTTCTAATGATTATGGCCCGTATGGTGCCAACCCGTATAAATCCCTTATAGAACCTTTGAAAGGACGCCTTTTACGGGAACCCTACTCTAACTATCAAGCCTCCCATCATCCCTCAAGATCCCTGGAGTCATTTTGGAGGATTTGGGGAAGATTCCGAGCTTTGAAGATGAATCTGTCGCAGAGTTTAGGGTTTAGGGAGCTTAGGGTTTACAGCAGAAGCTAAAAAAAGTTGGAACATCCTTATCCTCATGTCCTAAAGGTAGAGCAGAGGGGATTCCCAGCAATAATCATCCTGGTTCCTACATTCATGTTCCAACCTCCTGGGGTTCACCATAGAGTTTAGGGTTTGGGGAGTTTAGGGTTTAGGGTTTAGGCTCTAATTAGGCTTGGTGGCTACTCAGAAGGTTGTTGGGTCTAGGTGTTTGGGTTTAGGGTTTGGGGTTTAGGGTTTAGGGTTTTAAACCAAGGCCCATCATCGATACTTTACTTCTGAAGGCGGCCAACTGGGGTTCCATGACAGCTTCGGGAGCGAAGGACTGACGAGGTAGGTGTGCCTCCCTAAGCCTTAAGCCTTAGAATCTAAAATGCTGTTACAGATTCTTTAAACCTTAACTCTAATCCCTAAACCCTAAACCCCCAATTTTCAACCCCTAAACCCTAAAAGCCCTAAACCCCTAAAAGCCCTAAACCCCTAAACCCCTAAACCCATAACCATGAGCCCTTAAAGGAAGCCTTACGGGCTCCTATTAGCTTTAAGAGCTTTTTAAAGGTATGCTTCAGTTCCAGGCTTTCTGTTTGGATATACTTTAAGCGTTCCCTCTAAAGTTTCCTGTAAGGCTTCTATAGGGGGGTTTGGGTGGGTTTAGGAATTTCGGGGCTAGGATTTTGTCGGGTTCGTGTTTGCTTTTGCTGCTCACCTTAAACCCCAAACCCTAAAGCCCTAAACCCTAAACCCTAAGCCCTAATCCCTAAACCCTAAATCCCTAAACCCAAAACCCCTAAACCCCTAAGCCCTAAACCGTGTGGTGTTGTTGGGTTTGTTTTTTTTTCGGGTTCAGGGTTTCAGGGCAGTTCGTGTTTAGGTTTTCAGAGCTTCGATGCATGTGTGTTTTTGGGGCTCCTTTCCTGCGATTTGAGGTTTAGGGACTTCGGGATTAGGCCCCTAAATCCTAAACCCTAAACCCCTGATTAGGGCTTAGTTCCTGCCATTTTGGGTTTAGGGGCTTAGGGATTATAGGGGTGAGGCCGAGGTCGAAGGCCTGCGGCTTGACGAACGGGGCTGGCTTGACTTGTCAATGAGAGTAAAATGGCGCTCCCAGAGACTCTAATATCTCTTAATTGAGGAATATTCCTTAAACTATAGTAGGATCCCTAATATGATTTAAGGTATATTCCTTAATTAATATTAATTAAGGGATATTGGAGTCTCTAGGTACATTGCACAGAAGGTTATCGGAGTGTTTCAGATTTGTCGGAATCCTGTGGTTACAGCTGCTAGGTCTAAGGAAGCTTGCAGCTTGCAGTCACTTCCGCTCGAGGTGCTCGTGCGACAGCAGCCGTCGAACGGCCGTTCATGTACATGTGGCACGGCTCAAGTTCGAACGAAAATTCTTTGCGGGGTCTCCGATCTGTTATGTTCGGCGATTAGAGTTAATGGTTTCATCGTTGTGTTGCATTGCTGTTCCAATTTGAGACTGTGTGGATGTACTGTAGGGTCTTTGACTCCCATTGAGCTCCTATGGTTACCGGCAGGCAAAAGTACAAGTAATGACAGCCGTACGGGAGTCGTCGCCCGCCTGGTAGCAGCAGCAGCAGCAACAATAGTTGCCGGCGCCGTAGTCGTAATCGAGCCGTCGTCGCAGTCGCAGTCGTAGTTGCAATCGTGCAGTCGTCGTCGTCGTCGTAGGCGTCGTCGCGGTAGTCACAGTGGCAGTCGCAGCAATCACCGTCATAGAGTCGTAGAAGGATGAGGAAGGGAAGGCCGAGGTGGTGAAGGCAATAGTTGTCTTAATGCCGCCGCAGTCCATATACAGGTATTTGCATATGCTATATATATATATGTGTGTGTGCGCTTATGTGTTTATTGATTCATTTATTTATTTGTTTATTTATTTGTTATTCATTTCTTTATTTGTCTATTTATTTGTTTATTTAATTTATTTATTTTTTGTTTATTTATTTAATTTATTCATTTATTTATTCATGTGTATACATACATATTTATTTATACTCTCTCTCTCTCTCTATATATATATATGTGTATATATATATATGTATGTATATGTGTGTACGTATATATATATATACACATACATACACACATAAATGTGTGTATGTGCATACATATATATATATACATATATGTACATACAGGTAGATGAGTACTACCTACTTGCCACTGGCCCCGGAGTCCGTGTAGACAACGAAGGGATGATCTTGACAATCTCTTGGCATAATCCCGAGATCTCGCCAAACGACATTCAAGCCCCCCCTATGATTGAAGCCATGCAGAAGCACCGCAGAAACCCAACACAGCCAATATAATGTCGGGGCCTGAATAATTACCAAAACTATGTTGGGGGTTCCCTGTTATAATTGTGATATCATATACCCCAAAACCCTATTCTAGTTATTGCGACCCCTACATTAAGCCAACGCGATACAAGCACACATCAATATTTGGGAGCCTTTCACACCCTGAAACCGCAGTTTCAACATCGTAGGCCCCAGAACCCAGAGCTGGAAGTCTCAATGGAATACCCATGGGCTCCATAGTAGTTCATTTTTGGAGTTTATATTTAAGATTCCAGAAGGTAGTCCCCAAAAGGTACTACTATGGAGCCTATGGGTATTGTAACATCAAGCTGGTTGTAGGGTTTAGGGCCCCTTCTAGTGCGGGATTGACGGCTGAGCTCTAGTGGTGTGTAGGTTGAGCCACGACATAGGATTTAGGGTTTAGGGGTTCAGGATTTAGGGTTTAGGGTCTAGGGAGACATATGTGGGACTTTCAAAGGCCATATTATGGCCATTTAAGAGTTGAGAATCTGATCAAGTACAATGACAGCCAGTTCCGGATCTTTGAGAAACTGAGGTATTCTTCGCCCCTCTACACCAAGATCAACCAGTTTCCGCAGCTGAATGTGCACAAGGACTTTAAGAAAACCCCAATCCCAAAAGCCCTAATATACAAGCCTGATTACCATTCTTGTTCCCTAGGGTTCCTCAATATAAGCCTCTACTCCCAAAGCCCTAAACCCTAAACCTACTGTACATGAGATACCCTAAACCCTAAACCTACTGTACTCTAAACCCTAAACCCTAAAACCCTAAAACCCTAAAGCCCTAAACCCCTAAACCCCTAAACCCCTAAACCAACCTACTGCGCATAAGATACGCACCAAACCCGATGCCAAACATCTGAGCCAGAGCTGGAGTCCGAGTGGATCTTCACGGTTTAGGGTTTAAGGTTTAGGGTTTAGGGCTTAGGGCTTAGGGTTTAGGGCTTAGGGCTTAGGGCTTAGGGCTTCGGGTTTGGGGTTTAGGGTTTATGTAGGATTTAGGGGTCTTGAACATATGAGTAGTTCTCTAAATTAGGGTCCCTTTTTAGGGTTCCCTTAAAGAGATCTATAAGGGTTTCCTATAGGGATCTGTAAGGGTACTATAAGGGTTCTAGAAGTGTCGTTCTCTAAATTAGGGTCCCTTTTGGGTTCCTTTTTTTACAAATGGGTGCCGTACTATATTTGGGATCCAGGAAAGGACCCTAATTTAGAGAACTACCCTTATGTGTGTCGCTGTATGCGATGGTACTAAACTCTATGCCCGGAGCTTACGATCTTTCGGTAAATTTGTTTGTTGATGGTTTTCTATCACTAAACCCTAAACTTAAACCCTAAACCCTAAACCCTAAACCCAACCCTGCTGCCCTAACCCGCAAAATCCCAGACCCTAAAACCCGAAACCGTCCTAAGGATTCTTGCCGCCTTTCACTTTCGAGGTTTAGGGTTCAGGGCTTGGTGGCTTAGGGTTTTAGGGTTTGGTGGCTTAAGGTTTAGGGTTTAGTGGCTTAGGGTTTAGGGTTCAGGGTTTGAGGTCT
>CAJNJA010009230.1:0-14933 GCA_905231915.1 Symbiodinium necroappetens | reverse complement strand
CCGGGTATAAACATCAGCATCATCATCCTATTACCCCTAAGGGTCCAAGTAGTCCTTATTTATGGTTTTTGGTATCCATAAAGGCCCCAAAGTCCTTAAATAATGAGTACTTGGACCCTTAGGGTACTATAATCGAAGCCAGAAGCGTGGAAGTTGGAACATTGTCATCTTCATGCCCGTAAGATGAAGTAATAAGGGATCCTCGCAGGTCCTAGCAGTCACTCACCATCCTAAACCCATGTTCCTACTTGCTGGGGTTCACTTAATGATCTAGTAACCTGGGTCGCTTTCAGGCTCCGCGGTTTAGGTGTTGTGTGCAGGATTTAGGGGCTTAAGGTTTAGGGCTTAGAGTTCATGGAGGGGGCCCTAAACCAGTGTGGCGGGCTCTGGGGTTGTCTCTCGCAGTCCTCAAGATCCTCCCAACTCCATTGGTCCAGTCTTGGGCAGAATGGATAATGTTGGCCGCATGCTGATATCTCCTGGCTCCCGGCTCGGAAAGGAAGGCGTTGCTCCTTTGGAGCTCGCAGTGCCAATGCTGCTCTTATGCATCTATTGCATCCTCGTGTGCTCTTGCTGGCAAGCTTGTGCACGCCGCCCCGTGCAAGGGATCCTACGAGTGCGGAGTGGCCCAAAGGATGGGTATGCCGTGTCCTCCTCCAGAAATGGGCAACTCGTACTAGCTCCAACAGGAACTGCTGGAGTGAAGCTGGATTTTGTGCCAGTTAAAGACAGAGTTGACAGCCGCAGATGGTACGTCAGTCTGCAGGGCAGCTACTTGTGGGTCAACTGTGGGAACATTGTGCCGTTGCCCGACCATGGTGCAGTTGATCATCGCATGGAGTGTGAGTTCAAGCCTTTCAATGCAATGCCGTCTGGAGTCTGCGACCCCAAAGTGTCGTCTGTCGGGTGCTTGCAAAGGGGTGTCCCCTATCTGATCTATATATCTAAAGGGCAATATCTGACAGTGAATGGCAATAATTTCATCGTTGCGAATGACATCAACCACGCGGCATCCTTTCAGATCGAGGCAGAAATCGAAGTGAAGCAAGCAAGCTTCATGCGGAAACCATTGCTTGCTCTTAGTTGGTAGACTCTCGTACTATGCCAACTGGACAGGAACCACCAGTGGAAGGCAGCATGGCTTTGCGTTCTAAATTCAACCATAGCTTCGCATTGACATGTTGGTCAGTTAGGGCACTGGTGAGCATCACTCTATCAGGCTACATGATATTTTGTGAAAAAGAGCGGCTTCTACAGCAGCGGGCTACGCGGCCTGCAACATGCAGCTAAGGTCTGTGTGACTAGGGCTGATTGCTTACTTTTTTTGATTCTGCCTCTTCCCCGACCGAGCCCAACGTAAAAGTTAACGCAAAAGCTTCAGCCTCTTAACTCTTAACGGTATCCGAACAACAACACAGCTTCCCAGAAACGCCCGTGTAATGGTCAGAAAGCTGAATACTAAGTTCTTAAGTGGTGATGCCAGGAACGTGTGTTTCCCAGTCTGTTCAACAGGGCTTTGGGGCTTGAGGGTTTAGGGTTTAGAGTTTAGGGTTTAGGGTTTAGGGTTTAGGATTTAGGGCTAGGAGGAGGTCGAGGATGCCACGCATGGGGTTTATTGGTTGTTGACCGCTAGAGACCCTTCACTCCAAGACAGAAGTCGAGACGAGATGCCTGTCCTTTGCGGTTTCTCGTTGTCGCATCTGTCACACGAGCCACACGAGGCCCCTTTATGGCAACGGTCTGTTAGGAACTCTTCTGCTGTATAGCATTGACCCGCGGCACCACAGTCCAAATCCTACAACTTGAAACCCTTCGGCCCACTGCAGCAAGCATGTGTCCAAGTGTGTCGCCTCGATCTTTTGGAAATACCTGCTACAACTGGACAACATCAGGCAGTCTGGTTTCACTAAGCTGTCTCTCCGACTGTAGCACCCAAGCCTTGAAGCCTCAACTTTACCACACCGAAACTTAGTGTCTCACTTACTGGTTTATGCATATAGATGTCGGAAGGAGTAGTTACCAATACTGGTCCTTGGGGCTCCGCTGACAATTCTGGCATAAGATACCCCGACACCCTATTCCAATTATTCAGGCCCGCGATATTCGGGTGTAGGGATGGTCGTGACCCTCTTGTTGGAACCGTATTTTAGGGTTTAGGGGTTTAGGGGTTTAGGGGTTTAGGGTTTAGGATATTGGCTGGGCTTCCCAGACCTTCCAAAATCCCTTGATCTTTGCCAGCCCCTGCAGAAACACAAACAAAGACAACGGCAGTGCTTGGGGATCACTTTACATTATAGGGGCCTTAATCTTATGATCCAAATTATATTCCTTAACTAAGAGGTATTGGGTAGCCAGACCCTCAGGCAAGAAGCGGGCGCGCCATCGTGTCTGGATCGCTGGATGCTCATCCTGCTGCAGATATGAAGGGCCCGTAGAATTTGAGCCCCTATACAGAGCTAGACCTTAAACCGTCATAGAATTGGAGTGCCTATTCAGAGGTCTTTCTGCGGGTTTGCACTGTGCAGGTCAACAGGTTGCTGTCAGGTTGAGTTTTAGGGTTTGGGGCTCGTAGGGTTTAGGGTTTAGGGTTCAGGGTTTTGCGTTTTGGGCTTAGGGGTTCAGGGTACAATTTTATGTTTCAGTTTCTGTTTCGTGTTCTTATTCTCAACCAAGAGCTGAACTTTTAGGATGTTTGGGTGTCTCAACCTCGACAACCGTGTAAACCCCAAAGGCCCTAAACCCCAAACCCTAGACCCTCCTAAACCCTATATTCTAAACCTTATAAATTAACAAAGGCCCAAACCCAAAACCTTACACCATCCTAAACCTATATTCTAAATCTTACAACTCACACCAAAGGCCCAGACCCCTCTTCGGGTGAAGTTTCGAGTTCGCACAGTTTTCGGTGAGCGCACACGGAAAAGTCAGGTCCTCCATTGAAAGCAAGAGCCCAAAAAGTCCTATAGGTACTGTTACAGGGGATAGTTCCCCAAATCAGAATAATTCTAAAATAATACCCTGAAGTCTACAATGTAATATAGGTACTTTCCTAGACCCGACATCTACCCTCGACTAGACCCTAAGTGCCCATGATTTGGGACCATATACCCCTATTTGAGGGTACAGGGAGGGTCCTGGTCGGAACCTTTGAAGAGCCCAAACGGTCCTATACTGTTATGGGGGATACTTTCCCAAATCATAATAACAATTCCTAATATAGAAACCCTACATTCTACCCTAAGGCTCTTTCGGATGTCCGGGGTAGGGGTCCGGCTGTGTGTGCTAGAGCTTCGGGCCTTGAACCTCATGGTGACGTTCCGGGGCTCTCAGCAAATTCTCCTTGAGGGGCCCGAGGGCCCAGGATCATGTGGTGCAGATGCATGGACATACCTCCAGATTCAAGAATTAAGAATAGATGATCCGACATGTGATGGCCGGTCTTCGACAATGGTGCGTGGCCAGCAACGAGGACTCACTTTGCATGCGCTGCTGCTCTGGATGTATGTGCTGCATATATGTCGTTTCTCAAGCGTGATTTTAGATGTTCGTTTGGGTTTGGCCATGCCTCGAGTGGATGTTGACACTTTGGCCAGTGACTCGTCGGCTGTTCTCTGTGAGAGATCATGGCGCACATGTGTTTGTGCAGTTGTATGCCTGGAAATGCTAGCCTAGGCGTGCTCAAAACCTTTCTGTCTTCATCGGCTTTCCTTTATTGCAGCGATCACAAGAAACCTTTGAACACATTGTTCCACGAAGTGAGCGACCAGTGCAACATTGGATTTGAAGATCTTGAAAAGTACCTAGACTTGGTACTGGCGCTCTATGAGAAATCGCCTGAGGGTACCTGGGTATGATTCAGTGATGATTTCTTTTATTATTCATGCATACCATGTGACCTTGTCTTTGTCAAGCGACCCGAAGGTGACTTGAGAGTGGTGGATCTTCAAATGGTGTTTATCCAGATTGACAACGATTGTAACAGTCGGCTGAGCCATGCTAGATACCAGAAAGATCAAAAACAGTGGGCAAAGGACGAGATTCAGCTGCACTAGCACTGCAATTTCATGGTTATGGCAAAGCTTGCATCGCAGATGAGGAAACAGATGTTTTATTTGGTCTTCTCAGCTATGCCAGACGGTACTGGCGCAAGAGTTTGTCCAGACAGACCACCACTTTAGTCCCTCCATTTGCATTCATGCATGCACATTCACATGCAGCTTTGTTTGTTGTGTCATGGTGTATGCATGCTTGGCAAACAAGGTTGCAGCAAAACTCCAGGCAGTTTTACGTGCCAATCCCAAAAAAGCTCGACCATCATGCCGCAAAGAACGGAAGGAAGCTGCTGCAAAGGCAACCAAGAAAGAGATACAAATCAAGAAGGAACCAATGCCTGCCTCGGCTGCTCTGTGCCTGGCTCCAGATAGGGAGGTCTGGGAAGTCAGTGACGACTCAGACGTAGAGGTCTTGGTCGTGGAGCGACTGCGTCCGATGGCTTCTTCGGAGCTGGTCGTGCCAGAGGTTGCTTCGATGCATGCAGGTAAAGGAATGTTTCACATGTATTTCTATGCTTGTGTGTGCATGGTAACCAAGGCTTCGTGTGATGAGGAGCGAAGCTGGAAAATCCTTCAAGCATCTTGGCATTTAACTGGAGGCTTGCGCTGCAAATCTGCATGGACAGACAACATTATGAACTGCAGGTTGCCCGGAGCCATCGATACTACTTGCAGTTCAAGGCCCAGCACCAGGCGGAAGGTTATAACCCTTGTTTGCATTTTCATTGCGTGCTAAGAGCCAATAGAAATAGCAGCAGATCGTGGCATTCTTGTGTCGCATCATAAGGATGTCTTCTCCTATGTCGACAAGATCCCCCACGACTTCGACATGTTCAAGAAATATGTTGAGGGACTCGAGCAGCAGAATGCTGCTGCTGCTGGCGTCGTGGACCGTATGAAGCGACATGAGTTGTTCCCAAGGTTCTGTGAGGAGGTTGGTGCCGAAGCGGGGCTTTGGGGCCAGGACCGGGAGCAAGCGGCTACAGAGTTATCCCTGTTCGAGGAGTGGCTTGCTGAGAAGGAGCAAAGCCTCGTGAATGCTGCCCTGGTTAGTGGGGCTTCGGCTGAAAACCAGGTAGCCAAGGCTTTGGACTTGGCGGCGAATGCCGAGACGCAAGTGGAGTATGATGAGGTGGCTTTTCAGCATGATATTCTTGATGTTGCTGTTTGCAGTTGTTGATGCCACATGGACTCAGCTGCTGCAGGATGTGCCCCTGCCGGATGACTTGGATGGAGAAGCCTTGGGAGAAGATGATTTTCCTGAGGCAGCTGTTCCCAGGACTCTGGATGATTGGAGCGTGCGGCCACTCCGGCTGAAAGCTCTGTGTTGCCTGCGGCACGCTGTCTGGAAATGGATGCGATTTTGCAAGAGCAAAAGCGCAACTTAGCAATAATATTATGTGATTCAGGTGTCCCTTTGGCCATGTTTTGTGCATCAAATCACTGATCTCGCTGCAGGTAGAAATGATGAGCGTGAACGCTTGGTCGCGCAATCGGATGCTGTGCGTGCTTTTCGTGCTGGGGAGGCTAGTCTGATAAGTGGCTATTCGGCTGCACATATAATTAACTCAACCTGAAGGAGACGAGCGCAGCTACGGAAGCCATCGGGGAAGTGCCTTGCATGCGAAGGTGTCACTTTTTTTGCTGCTGGCCGGCTGCCAAATTTCCTCGATTCTTCAATTAAGGACATGCCTGGAGAAGCTCACCCGGCCGCGATAGCAGCAACTCGCTTCAAAATATGCTAGCACATTATTATATAACCGACTCCTACAAGAAACCTACTGCATGCATGATCACCTAACAGCTCCTATTGCTGTTGTGGGCTTTCTAGGGGAAGGTTCGGGCTTTGCAGGCCAAGTTTGCTTCAAAGGGATTCCATAAACCTTTTATCTATACCTACAAATCCTCCAGACCTAGAAGCTCTATAGAAGCCCTATTTAGGGTTTATTATAGGGGTTCGGGGTTTAGGGGTTTAGGGGTATGTATGTATGTATGTATGTATGTATGTATGTATGTACGTATGTATGTATATATATATAGGGTTTAGAAGCGTAGGGGGTTTAGGGATTTAGGGTAGGGTTATAGGGAGAAGCCACTCCAGGACACTGAGCAGATCTCTCACGAGGAGGCTCGTCTGCCTGCAATGCAAACCCATAACCCTAAACCCTACAACCCTAAACCCTATAACCCTATTATAAGCCCATAAGCCTAGCACCCGAAACTATCGTATAGTGAGGTGCACGCACATATCATGCATGCTACATGGCTTGCTTCATGTGCACATGCATATTGTCACATGTATGCCATGCATACATGGTATGTGCTGTGTGCAGCAGGTGGCTGGGGAAAGCAAATACAAGTACCCGATGAAGGTCATCAGCGAAGGCATGCTAGCTGAAGTTGATGCGATGAATAAGGAAGCCGAGCCACCCCGCTATGGTGATCAGCAGTGTGTCCGCAGAGGTCGCAAAAAGGCAGCTGAAGTCGATGAAGATGACGATGACAAGGCTCTGGATAAGATGAATGCAGATGAAGTGATGTTGCAGATGGAGGAGCACTGCAGACGTGAGAGTGTTCAGCAGGAGACCAAAGCAAAGCTCGCAACCACAAGAACCAAGAAAAAGAAGGAGGAGGTGGACAAGGAGCCAAGTGATGAGGAAAACTTTGAAGAAAGCCAGGCAGAGGAGGAGGATGAAGAGGAGAAAGAGGAGCCAAAGGTGGTGAAAAGCAGGAGCAAAGCCAAGAGAGCTACAGAGGAAGATGAGGAGGATGTGCCCAAGCGGGGCAAAGCCACAGGCAAAGCCAAGAAAGCGAAGGAAGATGAAGAGGATGTGCCTAGGCGGGGCAAAGGCAAGAAAGAGGAGGATGAAGAGGATGTGCCTAAGCGGGGCAAAGCCAAGAAAGAGAAGGATGTGCCCAAGGGCGGCAGAGGCAAGAAAGCGGAGGATGAAGAGGATTGGCCCACCCGGGGCAAAGCCAAGAAAGCGGAGGATGAGGAGGATGTGCCCAAGCGCGGCAGCAGAGGCAAGAAAGCCGAGGATGAAGAGGATGGGCCCAAGCGGGGCAAAGCCAAGAAAGCCGAGGATGAAGAGGATGGGCCCAAGCGGGGCAAAGCCAAGAAAGCCGAGGATGAGGTGCCCAAGCGGGGCAGAGGCAAGAAAGTGGAGGATGAAGAGGAGATGCCTAAAGGGTGCAAAGCCAAGAGAGGAACAGAGGATGAACAGGAAGTGCCAAAGGAGGGCAAAGGCAGGGGCAAAGCCAAGAAAGTGGCAGAGGAATATGAAGAGGATGTGCCAAAGGTGAGGAAAGGTGGGGGCAGAGCAAAGAAAGCAGCAGAGGAAGATGAAGAGAATGTGCCAAAGGTGAGCAAAAGCAGGGGCAAAGCCAAGCAAAGGGAGGAAGATGAGGAGGATGTGCCACGGCCATGCAGAGGCAAGGCCAAAGCCAAGAGCGTGAAGGAAGAGGAAGAGGAGGATGAGGAGCCATCGGGAAGGGTGACCTGGGAGGAGGGTGCAATGGTGATCGATGATGATGATGAAGACTGGGGCGAGGCAGAAGAGGGGCCGGAGATGGAAGCGTGGGACGATGAGGAAAAAAGCGACGATGAGGAGGATGTGCCCAAGCGAGGCAAAGGCAAGCAAGAGGAGGATGAAGAGGATGTGCCTAGTCGGGGCAAAGGCAAGAAAGAGGAGGATGAGCAGGATGTGCCTAAGTGGGGCAAAGCCAAGAAAGAGGAGGATGTGCCCAAGCGGGGCAAAGGCAAGAAAGCGCAGGATGAAGAGGATGTGCCTAGGTGGGGCAAAGCCAAGAAAGCGGAGGATGAGGATGATGTGCCTAAGCGGGGCAAAGCCAAGAAAGCCGAGGATGAGGAGGACGTGCCAAAGCGGGGCGGCAGAGGCAAGAAAGCGGAGGATGAAGAGGATGGGCCCAGGCGGGGCAAAGCCAAGAAAGCGGAGGATGAGGAGGATGTGCCTGAGCGGGGCAAAGCCAAGAAAGCGAAGCAGGATGAAGAGGATGTGCCGAAGGGGAGCAAAGGCAGGGGCAAAGCAAAGAAAGCGGCAGAGGAAGATGAAGAGGATGTGTCAAAGGTGAGCCATGGTAAGCGCAAGCAGACGAAAGCTGAGGCGGAGGAAGGGCCAAACAAGAAAGCCAAGAACAGCCGTGGGGAGGATGACAGCAAAGGCCGTCCGAAGGCTCATGAATGCTTTTTGTGGTATGTGTGTGTTTGTGTGTGTGTGTGTTTGTTTGTTTGTGTGTGTGTGTGTTACATCCATGAAATAATCGTGTTTGCCACGCCAGGAGTTGGGTCTGATCGTTCCCCCCGAGCACGTGCAGTCCAATCATATCTATAGCAACGCCTATCGCTACAGCCTGGCACTCGGCCACGATTTGGAGGAGGCTCGCAACAGGGCGCGTACTGCTGCAGATGAGTTCCGCCGCAGTGGTCGTGTGCCGGTGGATTATGTGAAGGGGCTCCGGGGGCCCAACAAGGGCGGAAAGAAGCCAGCAGACGATGAAGCCAAGGACCCCAAGCCAGTCAAAGCCAAGGCGACAACTAGAGGCAAGGCCAAGACCAAGAAGTAATATTTCTCCGTTTTGCTGAACGGCAAAAAGTCGTTTGGGGGGCACGCCAACAGTGCGGGCCATGTAGGAGGGCTGTAGGAGGCAAGTCTACCATGCATGATATGCATATATTATGTATATATATATATATAGACACACGTAGACACACTATATATGACCATATGCATACATAATACCAATGTCATCATGGGTGAGTGGACCTGTCGTAGTGCCTATATGCCTGTTTTCGCACCGGGCCAGCAGGGGAAACGTGCCACACACACATGCCTACGTGTTGCTTTCTGTGGTATAGTATAGCTGTATGTTATGATACGTGCACACACATACACACGATAACGTGCCGAGTGCGTGCATTTGTGTTGGCATGTAGGGATGCTGGCTTCTTTAGCATGCACAGTCAACTGCGCGCCGCTTCTGATGAAGCATGATCGACATGAGCTGTGCTACAGCTGCTAAAATCATGGGCGGGGCATACACGAACTACTTCGGTGCTGTGCATGTGCATCAGGATGCTGAAGCTGGCACTTATGCAGGCTTAAACATGGTCCCGGCTTTCATGGTTTGTTCGAGCTTCTATTCTTAGGGTGATTGGTTTTGTTTTGGGGAACTGCTGGTGATATGCTTCGCAGAGCTGGGAATCTCATCCGCATTATTCCATATGCAAACCCCAAACCCTAGAGACCCTATAAACCCTACCCTATAAAACCCTACAAACCGATGCCAAGGGCCTTCATCATCGATAGTGACTCTGAGACCAGCGCAGAAGATGATGATATCATGGTTTCATCATAGGGCAATTTGGAATAGGCTAAGTTTTCATGGTTTCGAAACTTTTTTGATGTTCGCGAATATAAAGTCTGATGTTTGAACGAGGCCTGGCATCAAAGGCAGCTGCCGGCAAAGTGGTCACATTTTGGCTTGCCTATCGCTGCGTGGAGTACGCTGAAAGGGATGGCTCTACGCCGCTGGACCGGCTAGTTGCTGTCTGTGTTTGGAGTTATGAGGATCTGCTGCGCCAGTTTGATGAATGCCCATTGATTTTATCTGAAGCGCAAGCAAGAAATATGCGCAACACTGGACAGCGCCACCTGGAGACCTGGGCAAACCTGCGATCTTTGAGTGCTTTGTTGCGTGCTGGCAAGATTCCCAACCGCAATCTTTGGATGATATTACCGAAAATGCACCACCTGAAGCATGCACTCGACGATGCTTATACCACTCGCATCAACCCTCACATGCAGAATCTTCTTGCAGCTGAAAGTTGGATCGGCATCATTGGCAGGATGGCACGGACTCTTCGATTGTATTCAGATTTGTATATTCTGTCATTGTGTTGTTTGAAAGAGGTTGGCAAACCCTAAGCTGCATCTGCATCCTGAACATCAAAGGTCGACCCACCGCACGTCGGTCAGCAGACGGACATTGCAGCGGTATCGTTGCAGAGTCCGGTTTCGATTGGATGTTCTTGCTAAGCAGCTGCGAGGTGAGTGAGAAAACACAGCTGGGTGTGCTTTGCATCATGAACATACATGTGGGACCCTGGTTGTGACGTGCCGTACTCAAACCCGACCCCTCGCGACCCTCAGGACCCCTCGGGGAAAGCTCCCCAAAAACATTTCTCCCGTCAGGGCCCAGCTCGGAAAGGAGCGTTAGGGTACTATATAGGTACTTTGGACCCTTTGGGGAGCGAAGTTTCAGGTTTGCCAGCTGCTCCTTGTCTACCGGCTGCGCCGCTCCGGATTTCCAGTTTGCCGTGACCTTCTCAGGCCCAACGTTTGCCCCGGGCCGCTTGGAAGGCAGTTTTCATAAGGCTTTTGTTACAAGGTTTCAAGCGGTTACGTGGTTAACAACAGTTTACATCTACATAGCTCCTCAGGGTCCGGTGCACGGTGAAATTTTGAAGAATTGGAGATGAACGTGCCAAGTTCGTTTGAGCCGTGTCTCGCGCTGCCAAACCTGCTGCTGTATAGGGTCCTACAAGACATGAACATAGGGTCCCGCAGACATACAGACAGGTTTCAGGGTTTACGGTTTCGGGGGTTGTAGCAGCGTAGCTTGAAGCAAGGTTGCTTGTACATGTCTGAAGAGCTGATCGTAGATGTGCATGTATGTGTACGTATAGTATGCACATGTATGTATGTACGTATGTATGTACATAGGTATGTATGCATGCATGCATGCATGTATGTATGTATGTATTATGTATACATACATATATGTGTGTGTGTGTGTATGCCGACGCATGCATAAATACGTACATACGCAAATACATACATTCATGCGTACCGCAATGCTCATACTCCACAGTTTGATGCGCGCAGAAACACACAGGTATGCATGCATGCATACACATGACAGGGATATGGATGGCCAGCTCTGTAGACAGAGAGGCACACGGAGAGAGGAAGAGAGCCGGATAATACAGCTTGGGCGAGTTTGTCTACCACCCCATCATACAAACTACATATGAAATAGTATAGACAATGACATTTCTTTCTCTCGCTCTCTCGCTCTCTCTCTCTCTCTCTCTCTCTTTCTGTCTCTCTCTCTCCCGCTCTCTCCGTCTTTCTCTCTTTCTGTCTCCCTCTTTCCCTCCTCTTTCTCCGTATATGACACACGAGCACATACACACACACACATACGCACATGTGTATGAGTATATATTCTTGATTTACACACACACACACTTTTTTACACATACATGCATACATGATTATATATGCGCAGTACTCTTCGTTCGGACACCCAGACTGAGGTGCCAGTTGGTCCATGCTCCAGGACCTGCTGAAGCAGCGCCTTAGATGATTGGCTTCACAGCCTGCCGGGATATCGGTGGAATAATGGATGAGGATCTAGGGTTTAGGGCTTTAGGCTTTAAGGTTCTGGATTTCGGGTTTGAGGTTTTATAGGGGTTGGTTTCTTTGGGAATGGGTTCTTAAGAGATTAGCACTTCTAAGTCTAGGCCGCACGGATCGATTTGGCCTTCAGTTGCAATGGACTCCACAGGCTATCCCACTGGTGTTTTGATCCCGATGTAGAACAGAACCCCCCCCTTACCTCAACAATCACACACACACACACTCACAAAACTAAGAAATAAACCTGATGCCCAACCCTAAACCCTAAACCGAAGACCCTAAACCAAAAACCCTAAAACCCTAAACCCTAGACCCTAAACTCCTTGACTGAAAAACACATCCCGAAACCCCAAAAGACCTAAAACCGGGTGTTGGAATTCCGCAAACTCCCCAAAGGCAGGAAGATCCTTGGGAGTACGAGGATAGCAAGGAACACAGGTTGAACCATGGAGAGTTTAGGGGCTTAGGGGCTTATCTTGGGTGTGCTATATACAATAGGGAAGCTATAGTCTTGTGTTTTCGGTGGTTATTGTGAGGGCGAGCAATGACAACTGCGGTGCTTCACGTAGCTCTCCGAGCCGGCCCAGGCATATTCCGAAATCGCAGATTCTCTTTGAGGCCAACTTCCCTCACATGACTTTCGCCTACAGTTGCTCCTCAATCGCAACAAGAGCACTAACTCCATCAATCTAGACGTCCGGAAAAGAGGACCCTAGAACCGGGACGAGAAGGGGGTCTACATGGAAGGCACTTCCCGTCCTACCGGCGGACCATTAGCTGTAGGCAGTTCGACCGCGCGGGCAGTAGACACTGCTGGCGTGGCGGTGTATCCAAAATTTGACCGAGAGTCTCTTTGCGGATAGTCTAGGCTCGGTCCGATGGTTTCTTGAAGCAATCCACTGGATTTATTCATGCTCGAAAGTTTTCGGAGAGTCCGGGTGAGCTCTAGCTGGGCGAAGCGCAGGGCCTCACTGTCTAGAGTCGAGGTTTGTCTGTACCCATAGGCTCCATGGTAGTTCCTTTTTGTGGTTCATATTTAGGATCTTAAATATGAGCCACAAAAAGAAACTACCATGGAGCCTATGGGTAAACACACACACACATAACGTAGGGGCCTTAACACTTAGAAGAGGTTTTGGTGGTAGAATATACATAATAAGGAACCCCCAAAAACTCGATGCTAACTATTACGGCCCAAACATTACCCACTTCTCTCTTCCACACTCTGAGCCGTAGAGCCTTAAGCCTACTGTCCCAGGCTGCAGCCCAGGCGAAGTTGGCAAAGGGCAGTTTCTGGAAGCCTTGCGCACTTCGGCTATGGTGAGAAACAATAACAGCAATGGTACGTATATCACTGCGAATGATAGTTCCACGTAAGAGTACGAAAAGGAATCCACATAATCATGGTTTTAGTAGTATCAAGATATATTAGCAAGTTACTCACAACGACCATGTGCAGAGTAGCTAGTACAAAGCATGACACTGATAAGTATATATATATATGTATATGTAGATGCCTACTTTTCAGCAACAACAGTATCAGCAAGACCTATCCATGCATGCTTATTCCGTTGTGGACCCAAGTATTCAGAAAACATGCCCCATTGCATTGCTTGAATTGCTCAGTCGGAATGTAAAGGAGACCAAGATTACCAAGATCCCAATACTTCCAGAGTTCTCAAGCTTTGAGGCTTTGCTATGTGGGTTTGGGGTGTATCAGGTTTCCGATTCACACAGAGGAGCTTCACCCTGAACCCTAAATCCTAAACTCCTAAACCCCGAACCCTGCACGCGTTTGTTGCAACAAGCTTGAGGCCAATGGCGGCTGCCGTCTCTGCCCATACGGCTGTACGGAAGAGTTGCTAGGCTGTCTCACTGGCCGATATGTAGGAGTTGTGGGTTTAGTTTAGGGTTTAACTAGGGGTAGATGTAAGGGGCACAGAAACCACCAAAGCGAACACCTTGAACCACAACACCCGACCCACGAACCAACCCCCCTCTTGGAGTTTGCTTTTAACAAGGGTGATATGTTGGGTGCCTGTGGGAGCGGTGATGAACGTCTGAATATCGAGGCCTAAAGTTAAGTAGGGGAGCATGAAACTATAATCCGACAAGGGAATTACATGAAGTCATACTACTTGCTAGCCAGGCCCCTGAAGCCCTCGAACACCACTAATCCCTATGTTCCTCAGGGACTAAGACCTGGTTCCAAATCCGGAGCTTCTAATGTGGCCTTAATAGAATTAGGGTTTGGGGGTTCCTTATTATAACTATAGTATACTTGAAGCATCATAGGACTCAGTAACTGGAGTTACGAATAGGGTAACCATACTTATAACCAATTGCAATCCCAGTAGGGTACTTACAGCCTTACTTACTAAGTCCCCTGATCCTCCAAGTAGTATACCCCCAAACCCTGTTCTAACTATTGATGCCCCTATTAAAGTACAGCCCAATCCAGAACCCCAACATCCAAACCCAGACTTCTACACGCCCCAATCCTCAGGGTCCATGTGCCGAAATACTGTTGATGGTATGAATCCTTGGCATTACCTTATAAGGACCCTGGGTTGAGGGTTTAGGGGTTTAGGGGTTTAGGGTTTAGGGGTTGATGGTATAATCCTGCACTACCTTAAAGGACCCTAAACTATGGGAATTATATGGTCTATTCCTTGTTTATGGGCAATGCAGGATTTATATCATCAACCGTAGTTTCTGCTTTGGCCTTAAAGTAGTCCCTATATAGGTACCTTATAAGGGGCCAAAGTATATACTATTTGTACATGGACCCTTAGGGCAAAATTGACAATCTACACCCGAGAATCCTACACACCCAAGCGCCATGCGCTCTAAACTATCTCTCCGTGGAATCCCGTAAGCTCCTTTAATACGCCGATCAAGTCGTTTACGAATCGTTTCCGCCGTGTGAAAAACCTAAAGTGTATAGCCGTAAACCGCTTATGGGTCTTAGAAGCTACAAAGGCCATAAGACCCCTCCCTACCACACAGCTTGGGGCCCAACGACGCTTAGCAAGGAGCAGAAGGTCACCAACATGTGGTCAGAAGGGCGCTGGTTCACTTTGTCTTTTTGCTTTTCGTCGATCCTCGGCGCTCCTCAAGCCAACGCAAGAGCCCCCCCCCCCGCCCTCCCGCAGACTTTCTCAAGTGCCGAAGCATGACGAGAATTGAAAGCTAGGGGAGCTCGTGCATCGTTTAACTCGACTGGCCACTCTCGATAAAGCCCCCTACCCAAAGGGTCCAAAGTACCTATATAGTAGAATGTAGGGTTTATATATTAGGAATTGTGATTATGATTTGGGAAAGTATCCCCCATAACAGTACCTAGGACCCTTTGGGTGGGCACCTACATAGATTCGTGCAGGGTCTCTCTTGGCCGTCAGCGGTGCGATCCTCAATGTCCTATATCATTAGGGTTTAG
>CAJNJA010009229.1:0-14181 GCA_905231915.1 Symbiodinium necroappetens | reverse complement strand
ACCCTAAACCCTAAACCGCCCTAGATAACTTCATAGTGACGTCTCTTGCAATGTTCATGCTTTTTAGGGCGCCGTTGGATCGTTGGATGCCGACAGTCATCAGCGTGAGGTAGGGGAAGCCCAGGTTGACAGACCCCACGGCCCCAATGGGATTATCATAGAGTTTTTTCTAGGGCCCCGAAGGGTTTAGGGTTTAGGTTTTAGNNAGGGTTTAGGGTTGAGGGCCCTGAAATGGAATTGTAATATTTGTCCCTCAAGCTTTAAAGCGAGGAAGTTTTGAGCGGTCTGCATTAGTTATAGCATGCTATATGGGAATTATGGTCTGTTGCTTATTATGGGTAAGCCTAAACCCTAACCCTAAACCCCTAAACCCCTAAACCCTGAACCCTAACCCCTAAACCCTGAACCCTATTCCATCAGGGATCCGAATTAGCCTCGGTACCCTGAACCCTTCCGCCCAAATCCTGAACTAAAACACCAAAGCTCAAACACACAGGAGTCAAAGTCCATCAACTTGGACTAAAACCTAAACCTTACAAACCCTGTAAGCCCTACAAACCCTACACCTTACAAACCCTACAAACCCTATAAGCCCTATAAACCCTACAGCCTACAAACCCTATAAGCCCTGTAAACCCTACAGCCTACAAACCCTACAAACCCTAAAAGCCCTATAAACCCTAAACCCTATAAGCCCGATGAACCCTACAAACCCGAAAAGCCCTAAACCCTAAACCCTATAAACCCTACATCTATCAGCCCTATAAACCCCATAAACCCTAAACCCCAAAAACCCGATCAGCCCTAGAAATCCTTCAAGCCCTAAACCCTAAACCATGGAAACTCAACCCTAGCTCACTAAAATCGCCTGGCTCACGAAGAGCTCCGATAGGGCCCGGAGAGGCTTTTTTTTAGGTTTTAGGGTTTATCTATAGGGTTTAGGGTATAGGGGTGCAGGGTTTATGGCTTTAGGGTTTAGGAATCGGGGTTTGTTGAATTTGACGCCCCTGTTGTAGTCATCCGAAAGCTTCTTTGCCAATCCATAGAAAGCCCAATGCCCCTTCTCTACGAATAAACCTGAAATCATGGCTTATAATCTTGTTATTGCGAAATCGGTTTCGGCAGCAGAAGCAGAAATGGGAATAGGGCCGTGCATCGCGCTGTAATCCTGTTCAAAGGCGAGCGGTCCTGAAAGACCGGCGTTTAGGTGCTGGATTCGGGACAGGTTAGAGGCAGCGCTCCCCGTCGGCAAACCTCTATTCCATTGGTAGGTTGGGCTGCTGTGAGAGTTAGGCCAGTGAGATCTCCAAGCACGTTCCTCACCTCAAGGCATGGCGATGAGTGGGAAGTTCGATCTTCTTCCCTTCACAGGCTTCGGGTCCTTGGCATAGCATGTTCAATGCCAGGCCGCTCTCGAAGCTTCGTGCTCTCGTGCTGCACACTGGCATCTGAAAACCCTTCGTTGCTAAGTTTAATAAGCACAAAAAGGTGTACACTTTCAGTTCTATAGGGGATCTTTTTATCCCAACAAAGTTTAAAAGTGCACTCACTCAGCTATTAAGAACCCCAAACCCTTTCCCCTACACCACCCCAAGCCCCGTCTGATTCCGGATCGCCTGGGAGACTCGAAGCCAGATTTGGTGATCCGAAAGTACTTCCTAAACCCTAAACCCTAAAAACCCTGAACCCTAATTCCTAAAGTACTTCCTAAACCCTAAACCCTAAAGTACTTGGGGGCCGTTAGAACTAAAATAACAAGTTTTAGGGTTCCAGGGCTTCGGGTTTAGGGCTTCCGGGGTTTAGGGCCGACCTTCCCTGTTTGGGCCCCTCGGAATAATAATAATAAGAAAAATTTAATAATCATAACAATTACAACAATCATAATTATAACAAAAACAATAATTATAACAATAGTAATGTGTTTTTTATAGGGATCCTAACGTTAAGGACATCACAATTACTATAGTGGGAGTCCGAACATCAAGTCCCTCAAAGAAGGGGCAGGGGTTGATCACAATCACAGTCTACATTAGCCGTATTAGCTTCGCTTTATACTCGTGGTCTAGGGTTTAGGGTTTATGGGTTTACTTGGAGGTTTGGGGGATTAATGACTTATAAGTCTCATCATAAGATCCATCATAAGCCCATGTAGGATCCCTTTTAGGTTACTTATAACTCTACTTAGTACCTACTTACTAAGTCCCCTGACCCTCCAAGGGGTTAGGGGTTTAGGCTATTTAGGGGTTTAGGGTTTAGGGGAATGATCAGAATGGCCATCACGCCACCTGATCCTCCGGGCATCCTCGGTCAAGGCCACAAAGACTTCGTTCGTGTCGATCCTTGTCGCGGTCTGAAGTTCTCACGGGGCCGAAGTGACTTCGGTTTCGGGTTTAGGGTGTAGGGTTTAGGGTGTATGGTTTAGGGTTTAGGGTTTAGACCCTAAACCCTAAACCCTGAACTGTAGGGTTTAGGGTTCAGAGTGTAGGGTTTCAGGATGTGGCGGTGCAGGCGATTACAAGGCTTCACAACGATTTAGTAGGCTTTAGCCTTGCGTTGTTCCGCGTTCCGCGTTTCGGGTTACGAGTGAGTATGTCATGACAGAACAAAACAGAACATTGTGACATACGGTTTAGGGTTTAGGGTTTAGCGTTTAGGGTCAGAACGTACTATAATATGATTTTTCAGTACTATGATACAACATCATATGGGGGGCTCTCTAAATTAGGGTTTCCTTTTAGGTCCCCAATATAGTACGGCACCCCTACAAACACAGACCCTCATAGGGTCCCTAATTTAGAGAACTACCCACAAAGCATAATACAGCATCGTGTAGCCTACTGCTCCTTAAGGACGAAACGAACCCTAAAAGGGTTTAGGGTTCATATACCATATAGGGATTCATAGTATAAGGGCATAGTGCCTCTACTTTTAAGGGTCATTTGGTCCTTGAGGCTAGGGGCGTCAAGTCTTCCTAGCGATCCGAGAGGCGCGATTGGGCTTTGCAGAAGCAGACGGTTTACGGTTTACGGTTTAGGGTGTAGGGTTTAGGGTTTAAGGTTTAGGGGTTTAGGGTTTTGGGTTTAGGGTTGCAGGACTTTGTGGCGGTTCAAGGTCTCGGGGTTTCTAGGTTTGAGGGTTTCGGGCGGGTATCTGGATTCTTCAGCAGGTGCTTCTGCAACCTTACACAAAAAAACCCAAAGGGTGAAATCTGAAATGAATCCTATACCCCAAACCCTAAATCCGATCGATTTGTACTTGCAAAAGGATCCTCCTTTCTTGGGGCTCTGCTTTGGGGTCCCGTCTTTCCTGAGACTCGCATTTCATGAGACCTTGATACGACGGCATACGGTGAGAGGCAGTATGTAGTGTATGGCTTAAGACGTTCATATGCCTGCACCCACTAAGCCCTGAACGCTGTACTTGCAAAGAAAGGTCTACACCCTACACAGCATGTTCCTGCGCCAACATAGTACCCGTTGGAGCTTTTATGGAACCGCTTCAAAGGAAACCGCTTGTTGATTCCTTATAGGTAGTTCTCTAAATTACGGTCCCTTCCTAGGTCCCCAATATAGTAGGGCACCCTTATAAAAGGAACCCTAAAAGGGAACTGATTTAGAGAACTAAAAAACCCTAAACCCTAAACCCCGATACCCCTAAATCCCAAACCCTAAAACCCCAAAAGGGACCCTGATTTGGAGAACTACCCAAATCCCTAAAGCCCTAAACCCGAAACCCTAAACCCTAAAACCCTAAAACCCTAAAAGGGACCCTGATTTAGAGAACTACTCTTAGAAGGGAAACCCAAAGCACCAAACCTCGCGACCCGAGAATACCGCGAAGCCTGCAGACCCTGCTTGGCGGCTCGGGGACTTAGTAGGTTTAGGGTTTGGGGGTTTAGGGTTTAGGGGTTTAGGGTTTAGGGGTTTAGGGTTTAGGGCGTTTAGGGGTTTAGGGGTTTAGGGTTGAGGATGAGTTGCAGTGCTTCGGGACTAGGGTGTACATATAACCGATATAACCCCAAGAATACCCAAGCTACTGGCTAAGTCCCTGGCGCCTTTGTAGGGCCTGACTAGCACTGTTCCTTAAGGACCAAATGACCCTTAAAAGTAGAGGCACTACGCCCTTATACTATGAATCCCTATATGGTATATGAACCCTAAACCCTTTTAGGGTTCGTTTCGTCCTTAAGGTTGTCAGCCTCCTTTCTATAACTAGGTGTTTTACAAAACAATTCAAAGCCCCACTCTCATTGTTATAAGGCCCCTGCAGTAGACCACATTTACCCTAAGCTCCAAGCCTTAAGCCCTAAAACCTAAACCCTAAACCCTAAGACCTAAACCCAAAACCCTAGACGGTAAGCCAAGGAAGCTGAGCGTGGCACTCTGTCGAAATCTGAGTCTCGACACAGCGGCCGTGCAGGATCTGGGTTCGGGGTTCAGGCTGTCGGGTTCAGGCTTTCGGGTTTCGGGGTTCAGGCTGTCGGGTTTCGGGTTCAGGCTTTCGGGTTTCGGGGTTCAGGCTGTCGGGTGTAGGTTTTAGGCTTTGGGGTTCAGGCTTTCAGGTTTCGGGTTTCATGCTTTCGGGTTCAGGCCTTCGGGTTTCGAGATCAGGGTTTCGGATTCAGGCCTTCGGGTGTAGGGTTTAGGGTTTCGGGTTTAGGGCGGGAGGGCTAAAGACGCAGCACAGGGGTCGAGAAGCAATTAACTTCGAAATTGTAGCACAAGTAACAACACTAAATATCTCCTTGTAATCCAACCAAAATTACACAGCACTCTCCACCCTCAGACCCTGCTCAAAAATGTGGTTTTTTGACCTATAGAGTTTTGCAATAGGGAGTCAGACCCCCCAACCCTAAATCCTAAACCCCAAATAGGGAGTCAGACTCCCCCAACCCAATTCGCCTCTGCCTCAGCCTGTCACAACCTACTTCTTTGTACCGTCTTGATATAAAACCCCATCAAGAAGTACGGTTGATGATATAAATCCTGCATTACCCATAGTAAGGAATATATAGGAACATACAGGTAGTGCAAGATTTATATCATCAAAACGTAAGTTCTGGTAGGTTGAGGTAGAGGCCTTGTCCTGCTTTCCTACTCATAGTAGCCTTTACTTCGTTGCTGGGTTCATAAACACAAAAAAACTGTACACTTTCAGTTCGATAAGGGATCATATGGTCCCCAACAAGTTTAAAGTGTACTCACTCAGCTACTAGGTAAAACCCTAAACCCTGAGCCCCTGAACCCTTAGGCAGCAATCCCTAAACCTGAAAACCAGAAGCCTGCGGCCGAGTTTAGGACCGCGGGCTTCAGTGTGCACGGGGATGCGCCATGGAAGACGCCATTACCAAACCTCCAAACTCCTGCCGAAACCCTTCCAAAAAACACCCCGTTTTTTAGGCGCCACTTAAGTCCTAAAAACCCCTTAGCCCTTATAGAGCCCTTTATAGAAACTTGGAAAAGCTATACTAAAGCTTGCACCAAAACACCAACTAGTCCATGCAACCAAAACCCTTCGTTTAGCATACTCATCCACGCTTCTTCAAGTCGTTCATGACGGTGCTGAGAGTGCGCAAAGGGCGGTCCATCTCTGCAGCTTGTCTTCCGAGTAGAAACTTCACGTGGGAGGCTTCCACACTCGACAGGTCCATGCGTTCCAACAAAGCAGCAGTGGCGTTCTTGAGTGCCTTCCCAGGTGGAAACTTGGCCTCCGCCAGTACGCGGCCGCCTAAGCTAACTGCCTGCAGCTCGATCCCTTGCCTTACCCTAGTGCTCTAAGGGCTCAAATTTTAAGGCTTTTGCTTAGGGTTATAGAACACTCTAGCAAGCATCATGTTTGTTGCCAGGTCCCTGGCGAGGGTGTCGTCGATCAAGGCCACGAGCTCCTCCATGGTGTTGACCTGTATTGGTGCGCTCTTGAACCCTGAGCCCTAAAACCTTAAAACCTTAAAACCCTAAACCCTAAGACCCTAAACCCTAAAACCCTAAAACCCTAGACCCTGAACCCTATAGACCCTAAACCCAACAAAACCGCTGAGGGTCTGGGGTCTGGGTCCCAAGGATTCCTCTAAGGGCCACCGCAGAGGGGGGGGTGGAGGGTGCAGGGTTTAGGCTGTACGATGAAGCTGTAAGGTTCAGGGTTTAGGGTTTAGGGTTAAGCTGTAAGAGTGCCGTGGCGAAGTTGTGGAAGAAGGTTTTCTGGCAGGGCTTTATATGGGGGATGTCGAAAATAGGGGACCCTAATATAGTACCCTAAATAGTAGGATCCTTGTTATAAGGACCCCAATATAAGGCAACTACCCCTTTATTTTCGGAAACTCCCAGATGTGTTATTCATGAGCTTATCAAGTCTTCTATCGGTGTTGACCGGAATGCCTCTCTCAGGGTCCCTGTAGGGCTTAAGTCAATAAGCTGAGAACCGCGGGCATGATCACCACCAGACTTCTCTGCGTACTCCCTGCGTGCGTTTATGACAAAGTTCCGCTCTTTCGACGTCGACGTGAAGAGCCGGAAGAACAAAGAACCTGACGTCACCACCCGTTTCGCCAAGAACTCCAAGGACGCCTTTACCTCTGTTTAAAGATAACATCGTGGTCCAAAGCGCCGAGCAGGCCGAGTCTGGTGACATCACCTACTGCCAAGGGTTTAGGGTTTAGGGTTTAGGGAGTCTGCCGCAACCAGCATTGGCATCTTCTCATACCTTTGGAAGCTGAGCTTCTCGAGGAAATCCAGCGCGCTGGGCCAACGCAGCATGATCTAAGCATTCCATGGCACCTGCTGGTCCTTCGGCGCAGCATTTGATCCTGCAATCTTTTGCAAGCTTGTATTAAGGAACCGTAATATTGGTGAGTATTCAGGCATCCATTATTCTCCGCAAGGATTAATAAAAGAACACCGATGCAGCTGCCAAGTTCCGGGGAATACGGCTTGGTACGATATCGCATTCAGACCAAAACCCAAAACCCTAAACCCTAAACCCTAGGCTTTTCGGGCCTTGGAGAGGCTGGCGTGGAGCTTGAATGATACAGGAAAGATCACGAAAGTTTAGGGTTCGGGGTTTAGGATTTAGGGTTTAGGGTTTAGGGTTTAGGGTTTAGGATTTAGGGTTTAGGGTTTCGGGTTTAGGGTACTGGGTTAACTCTTGCAGTCTGTCGACGTATTTCGAAACTCAGGTATCCATGCCTGGAAATTGTGCAAACCAAAATATACAAAACCTGAACTCTAAACCCAAGGTGGCAATCGCAAGGAAAGCTTCAAATTACTTGTCCGGGACTCTGGGGGAGCAAAAGCCAACCTTTGAGATTACGTCGGGGTTGTAGCACCAAAACACATTCAAGGCTACCTTGTCTACTGATAAGATATAGACAAGGCCGAAACCATAAACCCTAAACCCTACCTTGAATAGGGATCGAGTCAATGCCCAAGCCATTCTGGGTTTAGGGGTTTAGGGCTTAGCGGCTTAGGGTTTGGGTTTCAAGGGTTCTACCGTTTCATTAAGGGGGGTTGGAGGTCACAGGAAAGCCCTAAACTCCAAATTTAGGGTTAGGGGTTTAGGGTTTTAGGGGTTTCAAAGTTTCGGTGTTTAGAGTTTAGGGGTTTAGGGGTTTAGGGTTTCGGTTTAGGCCTTTGTGCCCTTAGGGTTCCGTCTTATACGGTCTTTCCTTAGCTTCTAAGACACCTGAACCGAACTGTTCCTACATCGCTAAAACTCCAGAACCCTGACTCCCAAACCCCTGATCCCTAAACCCAAATCCCTAAAAGCCCCTAGGCCCTGGAACCCAACTCCCTCAACCCCCCAAAAATGTCTAGCTTTTCTGCCCAAAACTACTTCGCTTGTAGTGCCATTTTAAATAAGTAGAAATCTTATGAACCATAACGTCCTTTGGGCCCTTATCTAGGTTCAGGTCTCTCTCAGCAAGCGCTCCTCTACCCATAAGCCCTGAACCAAAAACAACCCTAAACCTGAAACCCTAAACCCAAGAAGCCCTAAACTCGAAACCCTGAACCCAAACAAAACCTAAACCTTAAAACCTAAACCTCGAAACCTAAACCCAGATAAGCCCTCAACATTTCAGCCCTAAACTCAAGTAACCTTAAACCCAACAAGCCCTAAACCCTGTCTTCGCCCCAGCCCCTCTAAGACCGGCACCCCATAGAACTTGGGGCTGAAGTTGCGGCGGAAGTACTTTCCTCGAGGTTTAGGGTGTAGGGCTTTGTGTATAGGCTTTTGGGTTTAGGGTATAGGGTTTAGGGTTTAGGGTGGCAAAGGGTTTTTTTTTAAGGTGCAATGACGCCCCTGTCTCCAAAGCGCGCTTTCCCAAACAAGGGCATACAAGGGCTCTTAGGGTTCAGGGTGTATTCGCATCGGATGTATAGGGGTGTTGGAGTCAGTATAGGGTGTAAGGGCCTACGGTTTGTTCAATGTTTAGGATGCGTTCGCGGCTAGGGAAGTAGTGAAGCATCGCATTCATCAGCTCCTCCGGGCTGGCAGAACGTCGATCTCGGTTGAGTTCTCGAACCCTTTCGAGGAGAGTATGGTTGACCCAACCAAGGAGCGAAGTCGCCGTGCGAGCTCGGGGCGTTGCAGCAGTGCTGGTGCGAGCTCTGCATCGGTGCTGCCCTCAATGATCCCCAGAGCTGCGCTGACAGGCGTAGGTCCTCAAGTGTACAGTCAGAAGCTACAAGAACCTCTCTCCGGTATGAGTCGACAATTAGCTTCTAGTCGCTGCTTCCTCTCGGGCTCGGGATGCTTTGGCCATCTCCCGATCGTCCAGCGTGCTCCGGTAATCGCCAGACCTGAAGATGACATCCATGCGAGTCGTCCGACGGCTGTAGATTGGATCCATCTGGCACATAGATTCCAAAAGGTCTTCCTCTGCGAAGTTGTACTTCATGTGGTTGGCTTAGGGCTTAGGGTTTAGGGTAAAGGTTTTCGTGCTTGGGGTTTAGGGTTTAGGGCAGAGCTTTGGGTTTACGGCTTAGGGTCCTTATTCTGTGAAGGCTTTCCATGGACGAGGACATTTCAACAGGTAATCAGGTGATCCTTGTTCTGGCTCCTCTGGCAAGGATCCCTGCTGTACTACTGTTGATGATATGAAGCCTGCATTACCTTAAGCACCCTACTATGGGAGCTAAAGCATATACCTTACTATGGGTGATGCAGGATGTGAACCTTAAACCCCTAAACCCTAAACCCCTAAACCCCTAAACCCTAAACCCTAAACACAAACAAAAAAAACCAGCTCGAAACAAGCAGGACGAGGCTTAAAGATGTCAGCGTCAGCACAAACCGAAGAGGGCACGATGCAAGGCACATTAAAGGACACTACAGGTGGGGAGTTTAGGGTTTAGGGTATTTAGGGTATTTAGGGTTTATAGGGTTTAGGGTTTAGGATTCAGGGTTTCGGAAACTACAGGTGGGGAGTTTAGGGTATATAGGGCTTCTACAAGGCTTCTATAAGGTATATAGACCTTCTACAAGGCTCCTCTAACGGTAACTACCCACCTGAAAATGTCCTAGAACATTAGGGGCACCGGGGCGGTCTGCAAGGCTGTACCTACCGGTTGTAGCAGAACTCGGAATAACACTCCTAGATCAGAATAGGGGTCCTGGGTCAGGGATTCCTAGTTTGTGAAAGGAATCCCCACACGCGAAACCCTAAACCCTAAAGCCCCAAACCCCTAAACCCTAAAACCTAAACCCCAAAGCCTAGACCCAAAACCCCAAAACCCTAAACTATCCTAAACCCCTCTAATAACCCAAACCTTTTCAGACCCTAGAGTCCCTAGCCACAGTAAAGTACCCTAGGCCCCAAACGCCAAACCCTAAACCCCAAGCCCTAAACCTTAAACCCTGAACCCCAAACCCTAGACCCCTAAAGCCCTAAAGCCCTAAACCCTAAACCCCAAACCCTGAACCCTAAACCCTGGCGAGCGCTTGCAGCCGAAGCTGCCAAAGTAGAAGGGGATGAACTCCGGGTGGATGCCTGGTTCGGGGTTCAGGGTTTAGGGTTTAGGGTTTAAGGGTTTAGGGTTTAGGGGTTTAGGGTTTAGGGTTTAAGGGTTTAGGCTTGAGGGTAGGGTTTAGAGTTTAGGGGTTTCGGGGTTTAGGGGCTTAGTGGCTTAGGGTGCTATAAGGTTTAGGCTTAAGGGTTTTCGGGGGTTTAGGGTTTAGGGGTTTAGGGCTTTAGGCTTATAGGGTTTAGGGCTAAGCTGGCTGGCTAAAATGTGGGGGGCTTGCTAACTCTTGTTTGTTGGTACATCACGGCTTACTACAGTAAAGAACACTTCAGGAGCAATATTGGTAATCATGTAGGCCCCTAGCTTAGGCCTAAACCCTAAACCCCTAAACCCTAAACCCTAAACCCCTCAACCCTAAACCCAAACCCAAGAAGGAGTTCTTTAGGGCCCCTCCCATAAAAAGCACATAAGCCCAGTAAGGCAGGGATATCACTCTAAAATGCTTATGCTTATGTCCGTAGACTATAGGGTCTAAGACGCTAGGGTTTAGGGTTTGGGGGTTCGGGTTTAGGGTTTAGGGTTTGGGGGTTAGGGTTTTAGGGTTGAGGGGGTATAGGGGTTCATGGCTTATGGGGCAATTCTGAAGGGGAAGCCCCAAACAAACACTACAAAGGGTACTACTTGGGAATCTGGGCACGGATATCTGCTTGTGCGGGTTTAAGCTTTTTCTTTCGTCGTGTCGAGACACATCCCTGGATTTGGCCAAAGCAAGGGGAGGAGGGGTGGCCCGGGCAACATGCAAGACCTTGCAAGGATGCTCCTGTACTGCCCCTAAACCCTAAACCCCAAACCCTAATGAACTGCAGCTTAAACCCTAAACCCTAGACCCTGATGAACGGCAGCTTAAACCCTCAACCCTAATGAACGGCAGCACCAAGCAAGGAATAATATTGGTAATTCTTTAGGCTTCTACAGTACCTCATTCTTGAGCTCCAGACTCCCCTGGAAAAAGTAAGCTCTGCTTCAGGATTTAAGGTTCAGTGGCTACGGTTATGGCAGCTTAAGATACAGTGATACACACTCTAAACCCTGAACCCTAAGCCTACAACCCCCTAAACCCTAAACCCTAGAACCTAAGACCTCCGAACCTTGAACCCTGGGTCCCAGGCCACTTCGGTCCGGATCCGCGCAGTCGTGCAGGAAGGACTGGATAAGCATGTTCCTGGTTTAGGGTTTAGGGTTTGGGGGTTTAGGGTGTAGGGTTTAGGGTTCTGGTCATGCCCCGTCTCATAACCTTGCTTCCCCAATTAGGCCAGGGGAATAAAAGGTTAAGCTTTCAGGTTACTACTAAATTATAAGAGCCCAAAAAGTTTAAAGGTTGGGTGTTGGGGATCAAAGAATCTCAGAAAGCCAAATATATCCTTTGTTGGTAATAGATGCCCACGCTCAATCAGGTTTCCCTGTAGCCCGTATAAGAAAGGCTCCCGTTCCCCCATCAAGAAAAGTTACAAGGGTACTGTTGAACTCGCGAGGCACTTAAGTAGGGTATACGCGTAAACATTGTAGAAGAGCTATACAGAGGGCTTTCCGGGGACAAGACCCTAAACCTCAACACCTAAACCCTAAACACCTAAACCCTAAACCCAAAGCCCTAAAGTCTAAGCCCTAAACACTACTAATATTCAGATCCCGATACTAAACCGTGCAGACCGGAACCCAAAGCCCCTAAACCCCTACAAGTCACTAAACCCAAAGCCCCGAACCCGAAACCCCACTGTAAAATAAGGAAACGGAGTTTAGGGTATATAGACCTTCTATATGGCTCGTATTGGGGTAGCCAATCCCCCAAACCCCTGAATCAGTAAACCTGTACACCCTAAACCCCTAGACCCTGAACGCCAGTGTCTCTGAACACTGGACGCCCGAGTCTCTGAACCAGAACATACTTGGAGGGTCGGGGGACTTCCTAAGTAGATATTAAGTAGAGTTATTAGTACCCTAAAAAGGGATCCTAATTGGGGTTACGATACCTCAAAGTCCAAAAAACAACTACTTACTAAATCCCACACCCCACCTTATAGAACCCTTTAAGGATCCCTTTAAGGATCCCTTTAAGGAACCCTTTAATTTAAGGCTATCTTCCTTAATTAAGGGGTTTTGGGCTCTCTGGGTACCCTAAACCCTAAACCCTCTAAACCCTCTAAACCCTATAAACCCTATAAACCCTATAAACCCTTAACTAAGAGGTATTAGGCCCCGGTGGTTCTTCCAAGGCTGCAGAGCATAGCTCAGGAGGCCTCGGACGCTCGAGGACTGGCCCGGGGCCCATGGCCTTTCAAAGGGTTTCGGGGGGGGGTTTAGGGGGTTTAGGGCTCCTTTAAAGGGATCATGAGGGTTTAGGGGTTTAGGGTTTAGGGGGGTTTAGGGCTCCTTTAAAGGGATCTATAAGGCGTCTATGAGGGTTTAGGGGTTTAGGGTTTAGGGTTTTAGGATTTAGGGTTGAGGGTTTTAGGGGTCTAGGGTTTAGGGTTTAGGGGTTTAGGGTTTAGGGGTTTAGGGGGGTTTAGGGCTCCTTTAGATGGATCTATAAGGCGTCTATGAGGGTTTAGGGGTTTAGGGGGTCAGGGTTTCGGCGTTTAGGGTTTAGGGTTTTAGGGCTTAGGATTTAGGGTTTAGGGATTTAGGGCAACTTAGAGTTTAGGGTTTAGGATTTAGGGGTTTAGGGTTTAGGGTTTAGGGGTTTAGGGTTTAGGGGTTAGGGTTTAGGGGTTAGGGTTTAGGGGTTTAGGGTTTAATATTACATGAGAGTTTAAGTTTAGGGTTTAGGGGAACAAAGACATATACACATACAGATATACATGCACAAACTATAGGTATATAACATATATATGTATATGTGTATATATGGCTATATACACATGTTGTTTAGGTGGGTACAGTGGTTTTAGCTCTTTTGGAATATAGCTTGTGTTAGAGTTTAGTGCCTTACACGGTTGTGTCGGAGTGTAAGAGGGTTGTTGTTTGGTGGTGTAGGGATTTATGTAGGTTTTTTACCGCGTGATGTGGGATTTGGTGCAGGGTTTTATCGGGGTTGGTAGGGCGCTGTGTGGAGTTATTTGGGATTTCATGGAGTATTGTAGGTTTATCGACCGATATCGTAATTAATGAGCGTTAATTATTTCAGGGTGTGCAGGCTCAAGAAAGACAAGAGTAGGTAACTTTGTTACTGTGTAGTGGCAATACCACCATGAACAGCCAACAGTGGCAGTAACAAAGATGAAAGCAACAAGAAGTCTCCGATACGCATCATAAGACTACAAACAAGCAGCATCAGCATCGTTTAGGGCCTACCTGGGGATGCAAAAACCTACCGTTTTAAGGGATCTACCCTCTATGCAACGGGTCATAACCTGCTATTTTGTAGGGTTCGGGGTCACAGGTAGGGTACATGAGCAGCCAGGGCTTATTAGGTGTAATGCCTTACATAGGGTTGCGCAACGCTTTGGAGTTACTTTAGAGGTTGTCCTATCGGAGCATAGGTTATCGGGATCCGTGGTGAGCAAACAGGAACAACAATTATAGTATCCATGGCTGTAGCTTGTGTCATGCTGGCAGCAATCTTTACAGTCTGGGTGACTACAGGGTTTTTGTGTGTTTCGTATCAGAGGCTGAGGTGTGTTTAGAAGGAAGATTGAGGTAGATAGGCTTGACTTCAGTCGGGTTGGGGCTAAAAGGGGGGTGTGCTGTTCTTGGGGTCTTGGGTAGGTGAAGGTGCCTGCACTGCTTGGATGTTGAAGATTTTGTACATTTGCATTTGCATTGATTCTGCACCTGCGCAGATATGGGTAGTTCTCTAAAACAGGATGCCTTTTTGGGTTCCCAACATAGTGCGCACCCTGAAAACAAGGACCGCAAAAGGGACCCAAATTTAGACAACTACCCAAAATGTATCCGAATCCCTAAACCCTCAACCCTAAACCCCAAACCCTAAACCCTAAACCCTCAGGGCCGCTCCGATCCTTTGGAACGCAAGTGGAGTGCTACTCCAGCGACACGAGTGGTGCTACCCTTCTTGCAAAGGCCCAAACTACTTTGCAATCATTGGGCTGTTCTTTGTGTGTTGCAATCAAGATAAGAAGCAGAATGCTTGCGTCATCAGTAGCAGTAATCGTAGTAGTAGTAGTAGTAGTAGTGGCACTACTGCGACTACTACCACTACTAC
>CAJNJA010009226.1:0-14935 GCA_905231915.1 Symbiodinium necroappetens | reverse complement strand
ACACACACGTATATATATATATATTTATGCATTTATTTATTGATTTATGCAATTGATGTTTTATTTATACACATGTCCACGCTTTCTTGTGCGAATATCGATATAGGATTCAGGCGTTCTGTGGTCTTGGTCTGGGATCTGTAAGTATGGAGTGTATTTTTCAATCAATTGGGTAGTTTGGTCGGTCTGTGTGCTTACGTAGAACCGAAGAAACGGTGGTATGTTTGTTGTGAATTTGGGGTGAGTTTTCTTGTCCATGATTTTGCTCGCGCGCGAGTGTGTGTGTGTGTGTGTGAGAGAGTGTGAGTGTGAGTTTGAGCGTGAGTGTGTGTGTGTGTCTTTGGGGTTTAAATACTGGGCTGGCGTTCTCATCGCATGTGCTAATCGCACTGTCCGTGTTGTTGCCACTGTGTTCTGGCTTCAATGCTCAAGGCAACGTTGAGGATCTCTGATCTATTCAGAGTTGTTCTTCTTCTTCTCTCTTAGTATGAACTTAAAATCCTATCGGCAGCTTCGCGGGAGAACCTCAATTCTTGCCGTGCACCCTGAAGTGAAGGCCCTTTCCTGAGGGCTTGTTCTCTTGTCGGGCTACCGTGTGAAGATTCGCTAGGTCCGACAGGTGAAGGTCTGAGGTTGAGAATTGAGGATGTTGAAGTGCTTTAGGTTTATGGTGAACATGACGAGTTAGTCTCGTGCAAGTTGTAGATTCTGCCTGGAGATTCACGGCTCAGGGGCGGGCTCTGGCTTTATTTAGGGGGTTGTGGGTGCACATCGGGCTGTAGGCTTTTGGGTGTGGCTTTCTTTTCAGTGACCTATGCCGTTTGAGAAACCGGTCAAGCTTGCACCCGGGCCGGTGTAGTTTTCAATCCTACCCCAGAAGCACCCAAAACAGAGCGGACATACCAGAGCTCAGAAGGGGTTTCTGGGAGGGCGGTGGATGGAAGGATGCTCAAGAGGCTCTCAGGTAGTATGAGAACTGTGGATTACGTGAGCCAAAAGAATCCCCTTTGGCCTCTTGGACCACATGCTTCCACCATAGGATCCTACATACCTATATGGGGATCGGATGCTTACTACTTACGAAACTCACCAAGTCTGCAATTCCTTTTGTGGTAACCCCTGGCTTGAATTGTGTAGGCACTGCGAATCCTGTGGAAGCGTAGTTCGTGAATTCCTGAGTACTGTGCGGGTCCAAAACATGGGTCGTAGTACCCTCAGTGTAGAGACTTGCCATGTCCCGCAACTACCCCTATGATGCTCCAAACGCCGATGTCCTTAATGGCCATGATCGAGGGTCTGGCCTACCCTTGACCATAAACCCTAACCGCTACACCCTATATAATTTTTAACCCCTAAACCATAATGAACGGCTTTATTAAGGAGATTTTGGTGTTCCCGAACCCTGCGACTCCCAACCGGCTTATGCGGAGATGACAGCGGTTTCACAACGTCTCTAACCTAGCCCCTACCCAGCATATCGGGCAACAAAAACCAGAGTTATCCCTCGTTCTGATCAAGCTTGGGCCTCTAAAGCCCTAAACCCTAAACCCTACAAAGCTCTAAGCTCGAGTTGTGGTTTGGGAGGTGTCACCGCTCTACTTCTTGTCCCAAGCGCGATCCGTCATCGACTTGGCCCGGTTTCTGTCAGATGTTAGGCTATCTCCTCGGGCGACTCGGCTGCTCCAAGCCGCCTACATATACTATTCGTTATACTACCCTATGCTTCCAAGGACCTTATAGTTAGGGCCCTGGACCCCTTACGGACCCAATAGTAAGGTCCCTGGAAGCATAAGGCTACATTACAACCCTAAACCCTAGACGCTATTAATTACACGTTAAAGCCCGATAATGCTCCTGCCTTCAGCATGAGTTGAGGAGCTTTGCTACCGTCTCCGGTCTAGGAGATGAGGATCAGAGGTTGAGGGTAAAATAGGGGCCTTCAGAATTACCTACACTGTTTTGGGGGCTCCTTATTATAACTATGGTATAATATATCCCAACACCCTACTCTACTCATTTTGGTCCGACATCATTGGGCTTGGTGGGGTCGACTTTCAGGATTTAAGCGTTTTGCTTTGCTTTTGAAGTCTTCGGCGGACCGCATTGTTTGAGGCGGCATGCCTACATCCACACCATGAGGGAACTCTTCAGCAGCTAGCACCACCAAGTCTTTCGTCTTTAGGCTTCCCGATGTAGCGTTGGTGTACCATCTATACGATGACCCCATGCGAGAAACGAGCAAACCCTAAATCCCGTACACGTTGGCCGCCCTTCAAGCCTGCGTCAGCAAGCAGCATGTGCATGCAAACGCTTGGGTTGTATATGACCAAAGTAGAAGTTAAGACACAAAATAGAAGGCAAAGCCAGATGGGTTTCTTAAAGTACGAAAGGCACTTCATTTAGCTATCCTTATACGGAAGATCCCTGGGTCTGCAGTCGGGTCCCTTAAGCTCTGACCCTCGCTACCTTTTGTATATTGACCTTCTTTTGTGGCTTCCGTCGAAGGCTCGTGTTAGGTGGACATGGGGAACCCTAAGGCTCAGAGCTCTTAGCCCCAGCCCAAACCCTAAGCTATAGGCTTTCGGGTTTAGTTGTTGATCTCCATTCTAGGATCCATGGATAGGCTCGGGACCTGCGCGCCGTGGGCTCCCATGAGAGGTCTCTGCCTTTGGGAAAAACTCTCATGTCGTCTCTAAACACTATAAACCGTAAGCCGCCTAGGTCCTACACCCCAAACCCTAAACCCCAAACCCTAAAGCCCCAAACCCTAAAGCCCCAAAGCCTAAACCGCAAACCTTACACCCCAAACCTGAACCCGAAAGCCTACAAGCCCCCTAAGTCCGAAGCCCTAAACTCAACCTTTCTGAACCTAGGGCTCCTACGTCCTAAGCCCTGAACTTATAAATCTTCAGAGCCTAGCGATTCGACCCACCAAGATGTCGAGGGCTCTAAGGCTGCAAGTCGCTGTCTTAAGTTCGGAGCCTTACCGAGCCCAAGAGGGCTCGGAAGTTCCGAGCCAGCACTCAGGGCCCTAAGCCCTTTAGGCTTTAGGGTTGACTTAACCCTGAACCAGTTTCCGGGCTCAGTGTTTCAGGGATCAAAATCCACTGTGAAGGACAAGTTCGTTTTTTGCCAAGCACCGGTGAGCTCTGGCGATGTGGCCGCTCTTGTGGCACTGCGCCTTAGTTGAGTTCGTACAGCGGTTTAGCGTTTAGGGCTTGGGGATAACAAGTGCCTTCTTAAACTGTTGCAGGGTATATAAGTCCGGTTTAAACTGAGCACCTAAGGCTTTTTGGTGCAAATACAACGGCCTCTAAGGTTTGTAGCCTCGGCAACTAAGGCACGACTTCGTGCAGAGCTTTGTCCAGGGAAGCGTTCCTTTCACTTCCTTCGAAGTTGACTCCGGGCAGCAGCGGGAAGAAGCGCAGCAGGAAGAAGATGTGTATACTGCAGAGCGTCAATAAGTAGTATTGAAGCATAGAAATTACATCCAATGAAGCTTGTGAGGGCCCGTGAAGCCCTAAAGAACCATTGCGGCCAGCCTTATCAACCCCTGCTCTTCACCATCATCGTCGTCTTCATCGGGAATCGTCATCTTCATCAATATGCTGGACGGGTTTTAGGAGGTTAAAGACACCACCACCTCCACTGCCGCTGCCATCACCCAGTATGTAGCTTCCAGGCAGATAATTATCAGTAAGACCCCGGCCGGAATGGTCGAATCCGCATCAGAAGGACCCTACGGTACGTGAGAGTCCTCAGAAACCCCTCTGAAGCCGCATGGAAGACTATTAGACTAGCGTAGACCCCTATGCCACTATGCCCTATGTGAAGGTTCTTCTAAAACCCTAAATCTCCCGAAGCCCTGGTAGAACTCTTCGGGGTGGCTCTTCCACCTAAACCCTAAACCCTAAACCCTAAACCCTAACCCTTTCAGAGCCTGATCAGGAAGACATGGAGGAGGTGACGCCGCAGAAGATCTTGGAGCTCGAAGGCCTCTAGGTATCGATGTTGGGATGATTTTATATAATGTCTCGAATTGTCTAATATATAAAGCCCTACCCATAGGTTCCTAAGTAGTTCCTTTTTGTGGTTTATATTTAGAATCCTATATGGTAATCCCAAAACGGAACTACTAAGGAGCCTATGGGTAAACCCTAAACCCTACTCGACACCGAGGCCTCCACAAAGTTTGCGAGGCCTACCTTTGGCTTGCGATGCGCTTCCCTGCCTCCTTCCCCGATGCCCGGGCCCCAGGCTATGGGATTCCCAACAAGATCCTTTAGAGGGTTTCGGGTTTAGGGTTTCGGGGAGCCCGTGGAAAAGGGTTTCGGGGAGTTCAGGCATAGGGGTGCAGTTGGATCAAAGCTTCCGCAATAATTTAGGCAGCTTGTTAGGAGCCTGCTATAAGGCTGGAGGGGATGATATGGACCTTTAGAATCTCTAGAACCTGCATCGCCCCCTCCCCCTCCCTCTCTGCCCGCCCTGTTTTATTGCCGAAGCTTGCTGCGGAAAGCCGACCTTCCGAGTTTCAATCACCTTTGCCGCCCTCCCCCCTCGCCTCCTCAAGAACAGCCTCGACTTCGAGAGAGCGGCCATGCTTTCAAACGAGAAGAAAGCCGTAAGATACAGTTCGTGAAGCCCTGCATGCATTCTGCATGCATCCTCATTCTTGAGCACGCTGCTTTCATGTAAGCGAAGAACAAAGAGAGCAAACCTGTAGGCAAAAAATGAAAAGTAACACTGCGTCTTTAGCCAAGCTGGACAGCAGCCCGACCGCATTGAAGCCCCAAACCCTACAGACGACGCTGCGACTGCCTCTATAGGACCGCTGTGAGGACATAACCTTGAGCAGAGGAAATCTGAAAGTCCCGAACCCGAAACCCTAAATGCCATGAGCCCTAAAGGTGGAGGCGGCCGCTGCAGCACGCTCCGATGTTGCCGCCGCTTGATACCCTAAGTCCTTGTAGCATTGAAGAAAGATCGTACTACTTAAGGCTTAAGGTCTGCATTCGCCCACGATCAAAGGATTGGGTTGGTCATGAGTCATGAAGGTGTGGGGTTCGACCTTGGTGTATGGGTCTTCAGCTTGTGCAGTTGCAGCTGTTTGGGGTTTGGGGATGTGGTTTCAGCATAAGAGCCTCAACAGTTCGAAGGATCTCCTTCTTTAGCACTGCACATGCATAGAACGCTGCATCTTCATCATGAAGATTTGCCCCCCACTACACACTTGTTGCGAGTCTTTTCTTGGGCCTCGGGGCCATGTTGGTTTCTGGACCCTTGAACTGGTAAAGCGCTCGCTCTCCCTGAAGTAGATGACAGGGCAAGATCTCCAAGTCGCTGCGCCGGCCGCTGCGTGCCGCGATGGAGGGACATCTCCTGGGCGATTGAAAAAAGTACAGAGTCCAGGACATGAAAATTCAACTACATGTATACCTGCAAACTTATAATTAAGCACAACTAAATATGTATGTGCGTATATATATATACACAGATGGAGAGAGAGAAAGAGAGATACGACAAAAACAAAAAAAACTCAAACGGTGCAAGCGTCTATGTACGGCAAGAACATCAGGACTGCCTTGACTTGTAAAGCCCATAAGCCACTAGACCCAGACTCGACTAAATCCCATGGAAGCTTAGAAAGCCAGCAATAACAATAACCTTCCCAAGTCGGACTTAATCTCAAAAGCCAGGGTTTACTAAACCCTAAACCCATCAAAACTTTAAGCAGACCACGTGAACTCATGCCCAGAGTCCGAGCGAGAGCTTCGAAAACCCTTCTAAAACCAGGAAGAACCCATGGAGCCAGCTACATATATATATATATAATTGATATATTGTGGGTTAATGTCGCTTAAAACCTATCTAAAACTCCATGGTGCTCAGTAGCTAGTTTACTAGATAGGTAACCGGCCTCGCAGAAAAACTCAGCCACTGAAGGCCTTGGATGAGCCACGGCTCCCGGCACCCGATTGCAGAAGATCGTGATGGGCTGGCCGCCCAGAGCTGCCCCTACTCGAGAATTCCTACCATCCAGGACCCTGCATTTACCCTCAAAGAGGGGTATATGGTCCCAAATTAAGGGTATTTAGGGTCTAACGAGGGTAGATGGAGGGTCTATGATGGTGACTATAAAGATTATTGCATGATGTTCTTTTTCGGTTACGATAAACGCTATGTGCTTCCTTCTTTTGACGGGCTCTAACAGCGGAAACACACATTTTGCATGACTACGATGATCAACATTTTCACAGATCGCGCCCTTCCCTGGAGCCCTGCGGCCTGGAGATGCACCCGACGATTTTTGACTGCAGCACACCTGCGATCTGTTGGGGACACCCTGTAAAGTGCCGAGGCTGAGGGTAGCGGGTAGCCAGTATCGAATATCTGTCTCTCTCTCTCGGTTAACAGCACAGCAAAACTCTACGATTGCCAGAGCGGTTGTGCACTGGAAAGTGTGAGATTTTCCTTGGCCTAAACTCTCTCATAACTGCAGGAACTGCAGAGGGTTAGGGGCAGCAGGAACGTACTACTGCAAGCTCTGCAGGGGAACTGCAAGTTGCAACAGCCACAAAAACGTAAGACTGCAGGGTAACTGCGGGCTGCAGCAACCAAGGGGAACGCAAGGCTGCAGGTGTGTGGTCCGCCAAATGGAGGGCGTAGGATAAAGGACAGAGGAACGGAAATAGGTGCATATCCAAGGAAGCTTAAGAAACTGTGTCTGAAGAGCTATCGTTTGGAGTGGGGTTCAGTTTCTGGGCGTTAGGGGTTAACTCAATTGATTCAGAATTTTGGTGTTGTTCAGGGAGCTGGCGTTTGTGCATGTTCAAGCCATGTGGTACCCTCGTGCATCAAAAACATATGGCGCAGCGTATGGTCCCGAGACCCATTCCGAGCCAGTTTGGACCCCTGCAAGCATTTGGTGCGCAGAACTAATGGCAGCCCTTTGTACTCCCCATACAGCTATGCTACGGTGTTACATACCAAAATCGCGTATGCTGGCGATGAAAAACGTTAGTATTCATGACCCTAACCCCTCCAAACTGCTAACTGCGAAGTGGCATTGACGCAGAGAGGGGCCCAATACTCAGCCTAGAATCTTGCTTGAAGTCGGGGGAGGGCCCCATGTCAGGGTATAAATCATTTTCCTTCTATGCCCGGATCTCTCTACGACCTTGTGAAGCCTATGAGAAAAAGCCAAGCAAACCTATTAAGTCCATAGAACATCCAATATGGCCTTATCAAGCCGCATAAAACCCTACGAAGGGTGCCCCGCTCCATGCAAACAACTGCCAGGCCAGGTCTTGCTTACAACCACAGCGATGCAAAGGGCATCCAGAGGCGCCCTCTTTGGGTCAAGCGGTTGCGGGGTCGAGGGCTTGAGGACTTGAGTTGAGGTTTTGGGGTGTTACAGTTCAGGGTTTGGGTCTCGGGTTTAGAGACTCCGATGTTCGTACTCAAGCTTGCCATGCCGATGACCCCTTCTCAAACTGGAGAGGGCGCTGGGGGCCAAAGCTACAGAGCTTGTGGGGTTCAGTCTGAAGCTGCAGAGTGTCGAGGGTCAAAGTGACACGGCTGCGAAGTTTAGAAGGTTCTGCATTTGCGGGGTTGAGGTGGTATTGGTGCTTGGGTTGAGGGTTTGGGATAGAGATAGTGTGTTTTGGGCTTCATGGGTCATGGTGTATCGGACATCTGAATTGGCATGTTTGCTTTATTAGTCTGACTCGTGCGCCATTGGCTAGCTCGGCCTGTTCACGCGGGTTCATACCACTTATGTTTTCGCACTTGACCCTAAACCCTATAAACATCCTCTAACTCGAAACCCTAAACATCCCTAAACCCTAAACCTTAACCCTAAACCCTTAACCCTAAACCGAAAACCCTAAACCCTTCTAAACCTTATACCCTAAACCCTATAAACATCCTCTAACCTTTTCCGCGTGGATCAGCGGGAGGAGCTCCTCCACTGGATTCGCTGGGGGCACCAAGCGCTGTGCCGGGGACCCCAGCTGGGTTTGGGAGTCTGGCTGTTTGGGGGCTTTAAGGGTTGAAGGGCTTGAGGGTTAAGGGTTTAAGGGCTAAGGGTCTAAGGGTTTAAGGGTTTAGGGTTTTAGGGTTTAGGCTTTAAGGGTTCAGGGTTTAAGGTTTAGGGCCAACTCCGGGCGAAGTGGAAAGCCTGTTGCAAAAAGGGCCTGTACACGATGTTTTTACCTTGACCCTAGAAAGCCCTTCTTGTTAAGGGTTCCTGATTATGATTTCTTGTATAAGTCTTTAAACCAGGAAGGTTCTCTAGGAATGATGTAGCGGGGCCGTCTTGGTATCTAGGGCGAAATTAGGGACTTTGGGAGCTTCTGGTTCGGAGCTTCGGAGCTTTAGTGGTCTGGGTATAGGGGTTGGGGTAGGGTTGGGGTTTGGGGTTTAGGGTTTGGGGGATTCTTTGGGTTCTGTTGAGCTACGTTTTGCGCCTGTGTGTGTATGTATGTATGTATGTATGTATGTATGTATATATATATGTATATATATATATTTTTATGTAATATGCAGATGTACCGATGGATACACAGACGGACGGGCTTGTTGAAAGACATTCGGTTACCATGTGGGTAACTGGGCTTCCAGAGGCTAAGGGCAGAGGCCAGTCGGCGAATTCCTTTGACAATTCTAAACCCTAGACCCCAAACTGACTCGGGTGAATGCTTCCCTGAACCTGCAAAGCTGCCTAAGTGCCTAAACCCCCAAAGTAGGTGAAAGAATGGCCCAACATCTATAAAGGCCATTATTCTACATAAGATTGGGGTCCAGGTACCCTAAACAAAGCCGTAACGGCTCCCTATACTGGGTGCAGCTTATTGTCCGCCAGAACCCACAGCAAACCACACGAAATCCGATATACGATTAACCACAAGGACCTGCACCCTAAAGTTTAGCCCTAAAGCCTCGATCATCCTTTAGAGAAACGCCTGTAAAACTGTACAGAACAGCCGGCAAAGCCAAGCGCGCACATTCCTAAAGCCACCATACCCTATGAGCTCTTGAACCCCGAAACCCTCTGAGCCCGGAGCTTTAAATGCCTAAAGCCAGACGACAGGTAAAGTGTACTTTCGGCATGGCCGACCGCTTCCGGGCGGCAAGACAGACCTCCAGTCCTGTCGGAGATATGTGCGCCCGAGGGGGGAGGGCGGTTTTGAGCGGTTCTATGTGTTCGGAACGGCAAGTTGTTTAGAGCCTTACCCTAGTGAGGATCCAAGTACCTGATTATCATATACTCTCCCAAATACTAGCCTAGATAACTACTAGCTGCAAGGAAAGTGCCGTATTGTTGGGTCCTTTGGACCCTTAGGCTTCATGCTCTTTGACACTTAGGGCTTCATATACTCAGATATAGTATATACCTTGGCCTTAAAACAGTCCCTGTATGGTAGTGTGGGCCCTGAGTAGACTTATTTGGGTACACGGACCTTCAGAGTTTGACAGACGATGATTCATTGCAGACAGAAGGAGACACGGATTCTGGGTTGCACGATATAGGATTAGGGCATTTACGTTCCGGATTCACATGGGAGACTTCCTGTCTTGCCCGTAAAGATAAAAGCCTTCGTAAGCAACAAAAAAACCTAAGGTCTTTCCTCACCATAGGGCAGGCACATCGAAAAGTAATCGCGTGCGTGCGGAAGGCCTATGGATGATATCGAGAAGTCTTGTGCTCACGACGGGAGGCCTTGAATCCGATGTCCACCATCGAAAACCGCTACAACGCACTGCCCCCACACCCTCGAACACAAACCCTACCCTAAACATTAGACCCCAAATCCCTAAACCCTAAACCTTAAATCACAAAAACAACTACACCCTAAACAAAAATACCCCTAAGATTGCCTAAGATCATCTCCCGGAAGGCCTCCTCGATCTTTCCCCAGATTGTCGCTTCGACTCGACAAGAACCCCAGACTTCTAAATCAACCCCCTAAACCCCAAACCCTGATGTAGGGTTTAGGGACTAGTTAGGGGTGCTCAGGACGAACCCTAAACTAACGTAAAAAAATCAACCCCTAAGCCCTAAACCCCGAGAGGTACTACGCGCACTCGAAGCTCATGGGCGCCGAGGAGACCTGTCAACAGCCTCGGGTGTCCTGCAAGGTTGTCACCAAACCTTCAACTGCGGGTTTAAGGTTCAGGATTCCTGCATGGGGCTTATAAAGGTTTAGGAAATTTATAGGGATTCCTAGGGCTTTTTAGGGTTTAGGAAATTTATAGGGACTTGAAAACCCCATGAGGACAAAACAATCTAACTATAGAGACAAAAAATCAGCGTGGCTACTGCTCAAGGCCTGCGGCAGTTGAAGATCTCAGCTGCCGTAGCCCGTATCGAACTCCGAGGTGCGCGAAGCCCTAAACTCCTGACACTTATAAGCTCCGTTGGCCGGAGTTTTCAGCTTCTAGACGTCGTCGATATATGAGCAGTTGCCGTATTTTTGGGGCTTCTTAAGGGGCCCTAACCCAAAGAACTACCCATAGCCACCTCAGCCAGCAGCTGCGTGGCCATGCAAGTTGAGGTGGCCGTCGTTTGACGACCCCTGGGCATTGATGTTGACCCTGACACCTAGGGATAGAGTACAAGCCCAAAAGTTGGAAACTCAATAGCCTCAATCCTTAAGAGTAATGTATTGGGAATCCCAGCACCCATTGTCCTTAACCCGGTTTCCAGCTGTTTGGGGCTGTCTGTATTGGGATATATGCTTTACAGGCCAGAGCTTCACAATTCTCTGTCAAATTGATGCCCAAACATCAAAGCCTATAGCTCCCTAAGTCCTGACTTGATGGTGAATGGGATTGGGTCACGGCTGGGCGATCCAGTTAAGATTGGAGGCCAGGTCTCAGGTTTTATTACCATTCTGCTGCTTCGCTTGCGCTCTTCCAGCTTTGTAGATTGTGCTTCCGTTAGCTGTGCTGCTATGCCAAGTGGTGGGCACTGGGAGTGAGCAGGAGTGGCAGTGGGCAGCGGTGGGGGATGATTACCCCCAGCCAGATTCATATTGCTGGGCTTCCGGCAGATAAACGGATAGACCCACGATAAGCCTGTAGTCTCCGTTGTAGTTGTTTCGTTTGGTTTAACCCATTCCACATCTAGGATCCTATAAGGTAACCCCCCAAAAGGAACTACAACGGAGACTATAGCGTAAGCCCTGGTTTGTCCGAGTTGTGAGAGCATGAAGCACCAAAGCCCCTAGGTTGCCAGACTCCGGGGCTTTTTGGGGGGTTTGTGACTTAGAGTTTTTGGATCCGGGTTGTTCAGGCTTTGATCGTTTTTTTGTTGGAGGTGCGGCTGATTCACGAAGTCTCGGTTTTGGGGGTTTACTAAGCTGAGGGAAAGGTATAAGGCATGGTTTCCCTGAGCCAAGACCTAGTCGACAAGACCCAAACCAAGGCTACTGTAGTTTCAGCCGTGGTCTATGGCTTTAGAATGATGTAGTCTTCAGATGTGACTGCAGAGATCTCGTGCTCCGGAGGGGAGGTCGAATAGCCTTTGCAGATCTTCCTGTGCAGGGCCCGGAGACATAGCGCTCTGGAAGACATCCGAAGCTCGCAACAGTGTTCCACGATGCTCCTCTAACATGTCTGCATGCACACTCTGCAATCAGGCCTTCTTTTGCGTATTGAGGCGACTGTGACATGTCCGGCTACAAGCCGGAAACCCAAAGCTCATCTGCCGAACCTTGCGCTACCGCAAACGCATCCACTGCTGCGAGATTTCCAGTCTGCCGGAGGACTACATGTCTGGAAACCGTACATGCACTTTCGGCTCAGGCGCGTGGGCTGTACACTGAGAGGCCTTGTTAGTATCACCGAGCTGTCAGAAGTTTTGTGTCGGAAAGGAATCCGAAATCATGCTTGGAGTTGTCAGCCACAGTTGGCTCACCATTATCTTACTCACTGCATTGGCGAGAAGCTCATGGGTGCAAGGAGAGAGAGTGCTGATCACTGAGACCCTCCCGATTTAAGTCAGTAAGGACCGCCCGCAGTCTGCATTACAACACTCGGAAGGAGGTAGCAATGTCAGCGCGGAATGCCAACCGCAAATGAACATGGCAGCATGCGTCGTGAAATCTACCAGGACAGTCCTGTCAAGCATCGTGACAAAACTAACCACGACAGGAGTGACACGGCAAGACCCGTCATGTGTGCGAAAAGCCGGTTATTTGTTTCTCCCTTGCTGCGCCAGGCAACAAAACGGATTTCGCAAACATCTACAAGAGCCCAGGGCTCGGAGGGTCTCTTAGCCCGAAACCCTAGACCACTGCAGACCCGGAACCCTACCTATGGTCTCCACTGTGGTTCCCTTTTTTGGTTTATTCGGCTCTGTTTTTTTTAGGATGTAAGAAAGTAACCCGAAAAAGGAACTACAGTGGAGACTATGGTTCTACGATATACTTGCCTATACTTACGCCACACTATTTCGTACTATACCAGCGATGCGATGTTACTCCATTTTTTCTAAGCGTTGGGTTTTATTTCAACAGGGGTTAAGAGTTTAAGGCTTAGGGTGTTTAGGCTTTAAGGCTTTAGGGGGAAGCTTGTCTTATGCACCTATAGAGTTAGGGTGCACCTGAACTCCGAAGAATTTACCTCTTTAGGATTACTTGATATTTTTTCCTTATGTAGAGTCCTTAAACAGGTCGCATTTAATTAGACCTATCATCGACATCTCTAGAGGGATAGTGCGACAGACAGGCGCGACAAAGAAGACTGTGGAAGTGCAAAGCATAAAGCCTTTCTTAAACTCTTGGTTTGCATTGGATTGGAATTTATCTGCATGTGACGGCATGACGATGTATACTCACTCCTGCATGAGCGCAATCTATGCGTGCAAGTGCCGCCTGTGAGCACATACACGCAAGGTGCATGGAGACAAGTGGGTTGACACTCTTCTTTCTGCAAGTCACTGCAGGATACTGCATCATATTCGCTCCTGCATGAGTGTGTCTGCTATTCGGAAAGCATGGCCAATGAAGTGCATCCCTGCTCCTGCAGCGAGGGATACCTTCGCAGTTTTCCCGCAAAAAAATTATGAAGTGTTGGATACAAAAAACTCAGCTGGTGATCGGATGTGGAAGTGGTGAGTTCAATGAAACTAGCATGGATGTGTGAGACTTGCATGCCCCGGATTTTTGCATTTCCAAGATATCTGGCATGCTCCGAAGCGCTGCCAGTTTTGCTGCAAGTTGTTCGTGAGAAGTGAAGATGACCTTGTGCTGGGTCGAAAGCTGCAATTTCACAGGTCCTCTTCAGGGCGAAGCTAATTCTTGGTTGCTTACTCGTGTTTAGGCCTGAGTGCACCTGATTGGGGGGTTGTTGTCAGATCGGCTTGCGATGTGGTTGTGAAGTTGCTGGTGGCCAGTTTGGCGGCCTGTGTCATTTGCCTGCCGTGACAGCCATGCCTGCTCAGTGAATCGGCTGAGTAGGGAGGGGATCACGAGTCGTTGGACCAGTATCGCTGCAGACCTTGCCAGGCTTGTCCGAGTGTGGGTGTCAAAAAGCCCTGACCACAAAACACTAACACCCAGTGCTAAACTTGAAGTCCAAGGTCATCCAAGTGACGTCTCTCCCGTGACTTACAGGCCGGCTTTCCAACCTCTGCAGTTGGGTAGTTCTTTAAAAGGGTCCCTGAAAAGGTCCCCGAAATTGTACGGCACGGCACCCTTATAAAGTGGACCCTAAACGGGACGCTAATTTAAACATCTACCCGATTACCCCGGCCCAGGAAATTACGAATATTTAGGCGTTATTCGTAATATGGATAATCGCACCCCGCACTGGGAACCCTGAGCTAGGACCCGGAAAGTAAAACTGTTTATTATCAATATTAACTTCCGTGTCAGTATCAATATAAACAGGAATATCCCAAGCTAGGCGGTTTCTGGGTTGAAGATGATGGACTAGGGGGCTTGTCTGTAGGACTCGCCTCTCGATATAGCAAGCTTGACTCCTTGTTGGGGGGCCCGCACTGCATCCCTGTACCATGATCGTGCATGCTGCAAGCTCTCTTAGACCGCCATAGGACCTACTTCAGCCTTAATGTATAACTCCAGCTGGGTCGAGCAGGACCTTGGCTCTTGATAACTTGGACACTAAAGCCTAAACCCTGTGAAAAAACGAGGCCCAAAGTTCTCCAACAGGAAGCCCTGAAAAAACTGAAGCGCAAGGCCTTTTCGATTCACAGCCTGTCTACTGACTTTGGGGTTCAAGCCGCACCCAAGCTTCGGGTAGGTAGCAGAATAAGTAAATTTGTGAATCCGAGTTGAGCAGAGCCCCGGCGTTTACAAGTAGCTGCGCTGGTTCACCACAGCACAGGTTGCAAGAGGGTTTAGGGAAGTTTAGGGTTTAGCGTTTGGAGATAGCTATGAAGCTTCCTTCCCTTCTTAGCGCTCGCTGGCGCACGGTTGGGGTCGGAGAGCGCCCGAAAGTAACAAATCCATGCCGTGGAACTTGGCCGTACTTGCGATGGGTAAGGCAATACATGACATGTGTTAGGTCGGCGCAACAAGCCACATGCAACTTCACGGTGTTCCTGCCCAAGCCTTTCCCGTGTGTTGTGGACACTAGCTGCGATCACATGCATACCCGCACACATACATACAAACAAATACACATGTACATACATCTACACAGTTATGTATATGTACATATATCAAAATATACACAGAAAATAGACTACACCCTATAGTCATTGACCGGTTGCGGCGACCTAGATATAGGGGACTTAGATTTATATAGGTTTTGGAGGCAGCTCAGCCAAATGTTGACAAATTTTGACAAAATAAAGACAAATAAAGACAAATAAAAACAAATACAGACAAATAAAGACAAATAAAGACATACATTAGACAAATAAAGACAAATAAAGACAGATTTTGACAACATATTGACAAATAAA
>CAJNJA010009225.1:213-14936 GCA_905231915.1 Symbiodinium necroappetens | reverse complement strand
GGTTTGGGCTTGGGGTTGTAGGGTTTAGGGCTTTAGGGTTTTAGGGTTTAGGGCTTAGGGCGCATGGCTGAGGACGTGCTCGCGAGCGAGGCTGCTTTGGCGCACGGCTCATTTCGAGGCTTCGGGTTGATGCAAAGTCTTTAAGAGATGGCTTTGTAGCTTCATCGCAGTAAGTAGTGGTGAAGTGGTGCTCGTCGTTGTCGGCAGAGGAATACTGTTTTGTAGCCAACTGAGGTCAGTGCGGAAGCCCCTCTGCCAGGAGTGAGGCTGCCTGCAGACCAGTCCCAAGCAGAAGGTGGGGCGTTTTGTACAAAAGGCCTACACTCACAAGAGGATTTTTATATAAAGGTTCCTTATAGATGCTACGCTCTCACACCATAAATGAGGTTCAGAGCGTTTTTAAAAGGCTCAGGAGTTCAAAGTTCGAGCTGAAGAGTCCTGTCTCGTGGCCTAGGAGGAGTCTGGGGTTCGGGCCCAAGAGCTTCAGCCTTGAAATCATAACTAGGAGAAGCGCATCAAGGGGGGGCACGGCCAGGGAAATGCAGATTCTCCTGGACTAGAGGCAAGACGAAAAAATCGACCTGCGCAGAGAAGAAGAGATAGCGTGCTCCACTGGGCACACTCAAAGAACCCAGGAACCGTCCAACAAGCAGCCTAGGATTTGGGTTTGGCCTTCCAGGGCATGAAAAGGGACTGTGCCGCCTTCCGCATTTCAACCTCTTAGCTCCAGCTTGACCGGGGTACTTGCAGCTCCTTCCATCCACATGCAAGATGCAAAATCCAAACATCCATCTCAACCTGAACTCCTCCAGGGAGCCGGGAAGGGAGGCTGTTGCAATCTGAAAGTAAAGCTGGGGGCTTAAATAAAGAATTCGGAATTTCGAGGCATTCGGCTCGGCATGGCCTGTTGAGAAATGACGAAGTAGTTGAGAATACCTGGCATCCGGCACACTGCTCGACTGGGTCGCAGGCTGAAGGCGTTTACAACCACTCAGGAATGGGTACGTCTTGGAATAAGACCATAGGGAAAGTGAAGATTATCCTAATTTCAGCCACTCGATATCCTCAGCTCGTCTGCTCCCTACTCAAAATTCTATATTCTACCTTGCTTCACATTGCAACAGCACGGTCCACATATTGGCCGGGCCTTGCAGTGTGGGAATCCGCAAGCCCGACACCGATCCGACTGCAACGATCTTAGGCTAATAGGGCTCCACCCTAACTATGATGCCCTTCTCTAGTTCCCTGTTGGGGCTGTATTACAAATTCATCATACTTAATTCTTTTTGGATTTTATTGTAACAAAGATGCAAAAAATGTAGCCAACCAAGACCCACTTCGGCCCCAAAGGGTAACTTGTGATCTTCTTGCTGCCAGGATAAAAACCCACAAAGTCGTTGCTTCTCCCTCCCTCAGGAAAGGAACCTTCCCTCCTCAACATCAGGACCATTACGGCAAGTTCCCAATTGGAATCCGAGACAAGATCATACCGAAGATAACTCTTTTCGAAAGAAACAAGAGGAAGCCAAACCCCGCATCTGAGATTCGATATTGCGAGTTGATTTTGGAACTCGCGGTTCTTTTATGATCCTGCTTTGGGCAGTCGGCAGCTGCGGGAAACATTCGATTCATGAATTTCTGCGGCGCCCGGACTCTCACGACTTGGCACAAGAATCTCCCGCTGAATAGAGAGTCACCTGCGCGGGGGCAGCTGAAATGTCAGTGTAGGGTGGCGGGGGTTCGGTAGCTTCGCGAGGATATGACCATCCTGATCTATGAGCTTCAGCTTGCCATTGAAGCTTGAAGTCGCTGATTTTACTTCTCGTGGGGCTGTAGCAATCCATTTCCTCCAGTTGTCGCATCCTGACGGAACTTCCACTTTGGCCACTGGCTCACCGGAAAGTGTCGTACATGCAATGTAGCCATCCGCTTCTAGGCAGCTCAAGATGATGTCAGACTCAGAGGCATCAATGGGCAACTTCCATACTTCCACCTTGGCAAAAGGACCCGCAGGAGGCCGTCCAGCATCACAGGAATGCCAAAGCTTCTCATATGTGTCAGACCTGATCCCGGGTATCCCGAGGCCCCACTTAGAGGGCTTCGGCTTTGGGGTTTCTGTGCCTACAACCCCCCAAAAAAGGCGCAAGAAAAAGAGCCCTCCAAAGTAAATCGAGGGACTTGTAGCCGCTCACTTCATCCCGACGCCAGCGCACACGAGCACAAGCCTCAGCACCTCCGCGGAAGGAGTCGTCCACGATGTCGAAGAGCCTTAGCTGGCTTTGCAACTCAACTTCTTGAACCTCCCTACTACAGATTTTAAAGGAACTCAGAAAGTTTGACTCAGGCGCATGTGATATAAAGGAACTCAGAAAGTTAACGTCCTAAGAGCAGCCAAGCCCAAGATGCCCCCAATATACCAGGTTCGAGCCAGCCAAGGAACATCTCCTCAGCCAGGGACGACGCCTCTTCCGCGCCGACACAAACAGCACGGCAGGCACGAACAGCCATGTCATATACTGGTGCGATGGCCCTCGAGACCACGAGAAACGCCCACTCTGAATCCTCTCGCGGGCGCTTCGTGGACCACCTTGACACGCTAGCAACTCCTTCGGCTGAAACTTGCTCATGGCATTCCGGGTCACACTCTTTTGGCTTTTCCTCTTCTTCTGCCTCATCATCTTCGTTTGGGATGCTGCATACCACTTCAGGCTTCGAGGTTCTCTCCCCCAACGGGAACTTGAGCACCTGTGCAAAGGCCGGGAGATCGGGGGCACCCGCATCCAAGGCCCACTGGACCCCTCCCCAATCGTCGTCCTCCCTACAAGCCTCCCGCAACGACTCCGGTCTCCATATATCTTCGCGTTTGAAACCACTAGGATCCATGGCGGACCGGACCAGCTTAAAAAGCAACTCTGCGGCGGCCTCTCGTGCTGGCTCCAAAGAGGAGAAGGCCTTTGAATCAAAACGCACTTGTTTCACATAGCTGGACGGAGCCACCCATGCCTGTGCAATAAACACGGCGGGAGCTTGCCGGGTCGCAGACATGATGGCTGAGGACTGCAGTAATCCGCTGCCCTAACAATAAATACTTCCACCCCCAGATAATAAATACCAGTACCATTCTAGATAAAGGAGGCATATATATCATTAGGGGGTGGGACCCTTGTAAGAAGAAAGACTGCAATGATAGCTCTGCTCCGCGGAAATACAACAGACTAGTAGCTGTACTCCTAGGAGTATCTGCACCTGTGGCTGAACTATATTTGCTGCACATAAAGTTGATTTGCAGGTCAATGTAAGGGCTGTAGCACCCTGCGACCCAGATTACCTCCCCAACGTAAGTTAGTAAGGGCCCTGCGAAGCCACGCCTTCTGAAGCTTCACTACACCCTGCTCGCTAATCAGCAGCTTAGGCTGGCAGCGATGACCACGATGCTGGACACTGAGACTATGCCAATGCCACAAACAATGACGATGACGACTGCAATTGCGACGATTGTTATCAACAGCGATGCTGATGGTGGCGAGGCGGTTGCTGATGGTGCTCATGTGACTGCTGCTGCTGCTGCTGCTGCCGCTGCCGCGGGCGCAGCTGCTGCTACAAGTGTGATCGGCATCATCCTCACACCAGCATCACCAGCACCATCATGATGAACATCATCATTATTATCATCATCATCACCATCTTCTCAACTTCATGATCTTCGCCTTCCCATCATCACCATCACCACCACTGCCTCCATCATCAACGACAGCATCATCATCGTTTTGAATTTGGCGCAAGTGTTGGCCATCATCAGAACGAAGCGGCTTCTTCTAGGTCACACTTGTTGCAGAAAGCAGCAGCTGCTGCTGCTACTACTACTGCTGCTGCTGCTACTACTACTACCACCACTACTGCCACTACTACCACCACCAGTGTTACTTCTCGCCAAGCCAATCCCATAACCTACCGTAAGGCGCTGGAGGCAGGAGAAAAGATTGGACTGGGAGGCTGGCTAACTCTGCCAATTACACATGCGTGCCCGGGAACGCCACACTCCTCAACATTCAATGCAGGGAGAAGCTAGGACCTAAGGATTTTGGGTTCCCTGAATGGGACGCAGGTTTCGCTGGGGTGTAATTCTCAGTCTCGATGCGGTCTTCGGCGGGGAAGGGCAACTGGGTACAACACCAGAAATCCGTTCCCTTTTCCTGCTGCTTTGCAGTTGCGGCATCTTTGAACTGATACAACCAATCTTCTGTCTCCGAGTCAGGATTAGGAGCACGGAGCATGAAAGCGGGGTGCCAGTCTCACATCCTTAAACCTGCAGCCGCCCTTAACAAAAGAAAGGCGTTCAAGACTGCTGCTGGGATGAGGAGCAGTGGCGTCCAAAATCGTGAAACGAAGCTGCTCTTGGGTCAACTTGTCCGGGGCCTCTTTGCAGTAGGTCCACACATGGACTCAGGCTGCAGCAGCTTTTCGACCTCGTCTCTCTTCAAGAAGCCTCGAGTTGCTAGAGGCAGCAACATAATGTGGAGGCTAGCTGGATTCAGCTAGGGTTTAGGGTTTAGGCTCTCGCAACTCGGACATGCTGTTTAGGGGTTAGGGTTGATGCAGTCGCTGCAAGCATCTCCTGTCATGCGCTGCATTTCTCATCTGGGCAAGCAGAAGCTTCAACTCAACAAACGCTGTGTCAGGACACCGAGCTCGACAATGATGTCGGCGACAGGGCGCTTGTCCTGAAACATTCAATGAATCTGGGCACAGCTGAAACTGTTGGGCTTATGGATTCTACAGGGGCTGGATGCCCGCAACATGTCTGCGCCGCGAAACACCATCGCAAAAACACCTCCCACTTTCTCACTGCTTTGGCGCACGAGTCCAAACCTTGACCTACAGGATACAGAAGAAGCCTGAAACAGACCCTACACCCAAAACCCTACACCCTAAAACCTAAACCCAGGATTTTAACTGGTGTATGGGAATCTACTTATATACCCATGGAGTACCTCAGCCAAGTCCTTTCATGAAGACCTCAAGTAAGCAGAATAAGGTTATAGGTGGTTCTTTGCATTATAGGTATATGTGGACAATAGAAAGAAGGGCCTGTGGCTACTACTAGTTAGGAGCACTATTTGAGCTCAACTTCCCTACACAACTCCCAAAGAACCAAACTCCAAAACGCGGTGTCCAAGATTCCGTATGCATCCCAAAATCTTCAACCCAACCCAAGTAGAATCAACAAGTGCGAAACCCTCAAACCCCAAACCCCCAAACCCTAGCTTAAAGGAAGAAATTAGAAACCGCCGGCGTAAATGATCGCCTTCTACTGAATTCAGATTGAGGCCTGGTTTAACTACAAGAGTCCCTCTACATGACTACATACAAAGCCACCTTTTAGAAACCCCATAGAGCCATACAAAACCCGACACAACCCCTCCCCTCTCGTCGCCTTTACAGCCATGGCGGCTGCTTCGGTGCACTTCTTGTAGCCGATGTGGGGAAGAAGGGCGGTCACCACGCCCACGCTGTTGTAGACCTCTCTTGTTTTTCGGTTCTCGTATTTCTGGAATCATTGTAGGGGGGTGTCTTGTAGATCTCTTGGGATCAGAGCTTGGCCCAGAACAGAGCTTTAGGATCCGGGAGTGCCTACTGGGCCTGAGGGATCATAGCGCGGCTCTTTTTCTCAAGTTGTCCTGGGCGGGCAACCCCCGGGCAGGCGGGTCTTGTTGAGCTGACGAACTTGGCTTGGGCTTAAGTTGCAGGGGCCGGGGCTCCTGAGAAATACCGACATGCGTAGTTCTCTAAGACAGGGTCCCTTTCGAGGACGGCACCCTTATGAAAAGGACCCTAAAAGGGACCCGAATATAGAGAACTACTACCCATATGGGGGAAACTGACGGCACTGACTGTACTCGTCTTTGCAGGACTGAGGTGAATCCTGAACCAAGGTGTTTCGCAAGAGCAGGACTGTTCATGGCCCGTCTGCCGAAGCCACTGGATGGATTGAGGTCGACCCTTTCTTTTGCTTCAAAACTTCAATCAGAAGCTTCCCAGCCTTCATGCAGTGAGGCTTGGGGCTTCTGGGCTTCCGTTGGATTTGAATTCATGAGTCTGAAAGGAGGATGTCCTCCTGCAACGCAGGCACGAAGCTCCGTGTGAAGCCCACTCTAGGCCTAGGCGAACACTTTTCATAACACTTGCCTCTGCCCCCATCACCACACTACTACACCGCACCCGTGAAGCTAACTGCAGCAAGAGGCACCATGTCCTTGCAGTGCTCCTTGTTGGCAGTGATCCCTTCGATGCAGTGGCTCCGAAGAGTGTTGATGCCTCCAAAGCGGAGCCATGGAGTGGCATTCATTGAGGGCTTTTAGGGGCTATATTATACTATATATTGTATCATTTTGTATTTATGTTATACACAGTATTTTATATTGCAATATATATTCTATATTATGCTTTACTTCTGGGATTCTAAACTCACATCCTTCGGGTTTTCTGTGAACGATCTCCCTTAGTTCGGAGCCCCGATTTCCTCGCCCCTGCCTCGTGCCAGTACTCTCAGGGTGCTGAAGAGCTTGTAGATGATTACCTGGATTGCATCCAAGAGATCACCGTGAACTCAGAGTTTCTCATCGACAACTCACACAACTGAGCATCCGAAAGTGTCTCCAGACGTTAGGTGCTAAGGTCCACTCGTGCCGATAACATTCCTGCTTAGCATTCTTGTTCTTGTATATTTATTAATGCTACATTACTACATTATTGCATTTATTGCCACTGTTCTTATCGTTCTGGAGATGCATCCTTGCAATGTAGGCTGTAGGGCAACAGCTGCACTGGTCACAAGAAGCGCGGCAAGATGCACAAAAATGCTCAGTTAGCTTTCCGAGGCCGCAGCAACCAAGCTAGCAAACTGCCCCAATATCGATGCAGCACTGCGTGGATCCATCGACTGTCAAAGCCCCGCAGTCGAACCGTTACTCTATCCTTCGGAGTGCCCTAAAGGCCACAAGGCGAAGAATTCAGGAACAAAGAGCAGGCTCCATCACGTTCAGCTCCAGCTGTCCAGCCTAGCGAAGTGTATATACCCACCAGGTCCAGGGCAGCATATGGGCAGTTCTCTAAACTAGGGTCCCTTTCAGGGTCCTTTCGTTTTAATAAGGGTGCCGTACTATATTTGGGGACTCAAAAAGGGACCCTAATTTGGAAAACTATCCCACATGCGCATGCACAAAAAAAGCACCAGACTGATGCACAGCACTTCTACTCTGTAGAGTTGTACCGATTGTACATCAGAGAAAGAGCTGCGACTGTCGTTTTCTACAGCCCAAGGCCCAGCATGAGCAAATGCAAGATTTGCATCTGAAGTGATGCGAAACATGCTACAGTCTGCATACAAAGCACAAATGCCGCATGCCCTGCACCACATCATTCTAGCACGAGCGGAATCCAGGCCCAAGTGGGTGACACCCCAAATACCAAGGAGTCTACCCTCGCCACCGAACCGACAATCCCCGAATTCAGAGCTCCCCGAGGAGTCTACTGAATTCTGAATTCTGTTGGTACTGTACACGCTTGATTAGTGCTCGCCAGAACAGATTGAAACTCGAACATCATCTCAAGTATGACGATTCCAAGCTTCCCTAGATGTCTTCGAAACTCCCGGATATCTCGTCAATCCCGTTTCCAGCACCTCGGCGCCAATTGCCACCGTCACGTCATTCCCCATCGCTTCAAACGCACACCTCTCGGCTCGAGGCTCCAAGTAGGCATAATGTGTCCGGAAGTTTTGGCATGGGATGGGACACCCTTTACGGCAGAAGGATACCCTGGAAAGTTGCATGGATCCTTAGGGAGCGACTTTCGGGTGAGTGAGGTGCTACTAGCAGCGGGTGAGCTGTTTGCAGAGGACTTGATACCAAACGTATGCAAGCCCGGGCACATGTTCATCACCTCTGGAATCACTGGGTTGACCTGCACGGCAGGCAACCACTGATGGTTTGCAGCGCATGAAAAAAATGAAGGCCGCTCTCAGGCATGTTTTGGACTTGTTTCTTTCGTGCTGGGCTGGCCCTGTAGGTGCGGGGTCTATGATAGCAAGTATATTACTGTAAAGGAACCCAAGGACTACCAGTAATTATTCAAATCCATCCTCTAGATTAGTCGGCAAGACTGGCGCGATCAGGTTAGGGGCAAAGCCGGTCCTGCCTCCGCTCTCTCTATGGACGACAGAGGTTCAATGCTGAAGAGAAGGGTCGCGCAATTCCAGGACGCCACAAACCACGCAGAAAAGTCCCAACAAGTATAACAAATATGAAAAATACAACATATAGTTCAAACACACCCGCTCCCCCCCAACCTGCAGCAACAACATGATCAATATTGCCGAATTCCACCGAATTCAAAGTAAGCAGGCACGAAGCCCAGGATGGTAGTAGCGGGGAACCTCCACCGAAGCTGGCATCGGAAGCTTGTCTGTGCACATGGAATGGCGAGAAGGCATCGCAGAATCGGCAACTTTCCCAGAAAAACACCCGAAGCCACTCACAAACTTTGCCGAGGAGTCCTGTCTCCCTCCACTTGCTGCCACTCAGCAAAACTCATGACAAATCCTGCTTCATACCGCCTCCTCTTAGGATTCCTGATCTGAATCCGACAGGTCAAGGATGCTTCGGATAACTCGAGTTTAGGGTATAGGTTTAGGGTTTAGGGTTTAGGGTTTAGGGGAGATCCAGCCTTCCCCGGCATGATCGACGAGCCTGCCGAGGCTGCAGAAGCAGTCACTAGGAGTCGTCGTCTTTGCTTCTTCATCCTTGTCGCGCGTCTATTGCTTGTCAGATTGCGTGAAACAGCCACATACGATTGCTACCAAATCAGTTATACTACCTATCAAAAAGTCCTGAAATCCTAACCCTTGTAAACCATAGCACTGATGCGAGCCATAGCTGAAATTATCGGTAGAAGACCTCCCCGCCAGAAGCAGCCTTTGAATAGGGGGCTGAAAAAGTAAAACTCAGCTGTGGGGCATAAGACAGTTCTAATTTATAGGTCTCGCGATGTTAGTCTATAGGCATATCATACTCTATAGGGCTGGGCATATTATCATCAAACCATAAATGCTTTTAAACTCTGAAACTAATAGCTGTACTATGCCTTGTTATAGCATAATACGGAGCCCAAAGGCATCGCACGTGTTCCGGCCTGGTGCCTTTGGTGGCAAGTTGATCTCCGCGAGTCCACAGCGTGGCCCTGCCAGCTCGGCGTTTACTTTCGACTCAAAGTCTTATAGTAATGTAGGGGCCTTAATAATTAGAATAGGGTTTTGGGCTCCTTTATAGTATATCTATAACAAGGAACCTTAACAGTACTATTGGTAATTATTTAGGCTTCAATAAGCTCACGAAATAAAAGGTTTTGGGTATTGGGGAACTAACTAAGTCTTATAGTAGAAACCAGAAGGTTGGAACATGGGTTTAGGAGGATTGTGGTGCTAGGATCCCTTCTACTTTACCTCAAGGGCATGAGGATAATCATGTTCCAACTTTCTGGCTTCTACTATAAGCTCTAGGAGTTTTTTCCCTCCCACGAGGAGTTTAGAGAGTTAGGGTTTTGGTCTTAAGGTGCGGGAGTTTAGAGAGTTACGGGTTTTGGTCTTGAGGTCTAGGAGTTTACAGAGTTAGGGTGTTGGTCTTGTAGTCTAGGAGCTTAGAGAGTTAGGGTTTTGGTTTAAAGGTCTAGGAGTTTAGAGAGTTATGAAATTAGTCCCAGGATTAGATTACCGGACTACGGGTTGAAGCCGGAGGCCATCATAAGATGCTAGGGTAGAGCAGGGCCCTCACCCTAGGAAAGTTTGACTTGAAGGGAGCAACCGTGCTACGGCTTGGGAGACTCATGGTACGTATGCCCTCATAAGTCACGGCCCATTGTGTAGAGTTGAAAGTTTACCTAAGCATAGAACCGGAAGACAGGGTACCACAATTCCGCGTCTTGGCAAACCCAATCCGAATCCAGGTTCAACATCCCGCCTGAGGACAAGAGCCGCAAATCGTTGCAAATCTTGGAAACCTTGGCCTCGGCTTGCTGCGTGGAAGCTCATGAATCCGAAGGGTTTTAGGGGTTACAGTAGAAGCCCAGCAGTTGGAAACCCAATAGCTTCTCTCCTTACGCGTAATGTATGGGGAATCCCAGTTCTTAATCCGGATTCCGACTTTTTCGGGTTTCCTATAGGGGGGGCACAATCTCAAACATGCAGAAGCCCGATCAAGCATGAACCTTTCGATGGATCCGTGGATTCTGGCTTGAGTCAAGTCAGTTCTCTAAATTTGGGCCCCTTTTTAGGGTCCTTTTTTTTTATAAAGGTACCGTACTATTTTGGGGACCGAAAAAGGGGACCCTAATTTAGAGAACTACCCATATCATGTACATCTATGATCCGATACTCGGGGTGCGGGAGCCAGAAAAGAAGAGCCATCGATTAGTCTGGATTTCATGGCAAGAATGGCACACGATGAAACATGGTGGACTTACAGCAGTACTGTGATGAGTCACGACAAGTTCGTAAATACCAGGCTCACTTGGGCAGGGAAAAGCCTTCATGAGTCTCTCTCGTTGCCAGGCGACATAACGTGAAATTTACTTAGTGCAGAGCGATGTTTCTAGTGGCTCAGCGGGCGCAGCTCTTCAAATTCATGGCATGGCCAACTTGGACGAGAGTAGCTTTCCAGCTACCCAGCATCTTCCTCCGGTAGGAACCCCCTTCGGCAATGAGTTGCCCTTGCCTAAACCCCAAATTACAAAGGCTCCTCCTTGCAACTACTCTCTACTGCACCTGTGAGCATGTCTTCCGACGTCCTATCGGGCAACCTCAGTAACTCTGGAACTAGGGAGGCGGCTGCGATGCGGCGCAGCATTCCAGAGAAGAAGATCATGTCACCTCCATTTCATGGCAACCCCCAGATCTCTCTCTGCCTGCCTGTCGGACTCTCTCTCCCTCTCTCTACCGCTTCTTCAGCACCTTCAAGAAGGTGCAGGCTGCCCTATAGACACTGTACACCCCATATTCACCCTCTTCGCGTCGCCGCATTCCCCGGGACCCTTGCGGAAACCCCCTGCTCGCGCTCTGGTGCTCGCACGGTGCTGGCTAACACCCTCTCTTGACTCTTTTTCTCTCGCTTTTCGGGCTGGGTCAGCCGCTCCGAAATGGCGGCGCTACTTGGTGAATGCCAGACATCTTCACAGGAACAAACTTTCTATCGGTCAAAGCAGTGCCTGCCCCCTCTCGACGCCTAAACCCTCTGGCAAAGTAGTTTACGGGGAGGCTCTTACAGCAAACTCGCTTCCTGCAGAAGCAAGAAGAAGAAATCACGAGGCACGCCCATGCTGTTCAACCTACAGTATATGCCCGAAGGCACGAGACGTCAAACAGTGATGGCACAAGCAAAAAAAGATGCGATGCTCATAGTAGCATTCCCACAAAAAAGACGAAACACAATAATAACAAAAACACATAAGAAGACGACAAATGGTAGCAGCAAGCACAAGAACCAACAACCACAATGACCATAACCCTAAACCCTAAAACCTAAAACCCTAAAACCCTAAACCCTAAACCCTAAAACCCTAAACCCTAAACCCTATGACAATCGCAGTCTGTATTTGACAGCCGGCTCTCTCGGCTCCGGTGTGGCGCCTACGCTGCTGGAGGCTTCGATGAGATCGTCTGCCAAAATCATGGGGAAGCCAGTGACGGATCGCAGCTCCTGTCCGTGGCTGGAGGTCTTTGGGATTTAGCGTTTTTTTTTTGGTGGGGGGGGGAGGGGGGTTAGAGTTTAGGTTTGTTCACCCAAAGCCCTAAACGCACTGAACCCATTAAGCCATCCCCAAACCCCTAACCCCTAGTGGCCTAGTTCTTGTGGGCCTGAACTGCGATCTGCGAGAAGTGGGGATCGGCAGCGATGCCGGTACCGATCGCAGTGCCGCCCAAGTTCGAGGTGCAAAACCTGAATTCCGATTCTGGCTGCACGGGAACTTCATCGGCAGTGGAGGGGTTCTTTCCGATGTAACGGTGGTTTCGGGCGTTTTTTGCAGCGACCCTTAAGGGTCTCAAGCGCTATGGTTTAGGGCCTCTGGACTCTATCAAAAGCTTCCTGCCGCTTTGGCCTCTCTTATCCTCTTCTAATGCTGGCTTAGGCATGGCTGGCATGGCTTTCCCAGAGCCTCCTAGGTCCCCAAATGGGGGATGCTTGCCCAAACCATAATGGTAAGGGCCCGTTATAGCAACCCTTCACCGTGCTACTATACAGGTACTCAGGGCCCTTCTACTGCGGCCAAATCGCCGGTTCGTAGCGCTGCTCCTCGGCGAAAAAGAGATAGTATATAGAAGCTTCCAGGTTCGAGCAAGCAGACTCTGATTTGTTGACAGGTCTCAGAGTGTGACAGAGGTCCGAAAAAAAAGTCTAGACTGTTAGGCGAAGCAGTCCGGCCTTTAACTTTAACTGTTGCTCGCCGAAGTCTCAACGCCTCGATGTCGCTGGCCACACTATTCCCGTAGGCTTGAAACTCCTGGCGAGTGCGATGAAAAAGCGCGGGACTCAAAGAGCCATCTGCCAGCCTCCTTTGTGAGCCGCTGGGGTCAACTTATTGTGACATGCTTCCATGTCCATTTTGCCACTGTACCACAACCCAGCTCATTTCAGAGGACTGTTGGGTTGTTGATCGGTGGTTGTGGTTTGGGCTCTGTTGAGATGCACAAGTTATCATCGGGTTGTTGCCACTGCCGCTGCTGTAACAACAGTCTTAGAAACACTTGGGAGATTGGGGTCAATGCCCATGACACTCCATCGCCAGCTCGAAACCGTGCGCCCCAAATCCGAACCGACCTCGCACATCTAGTAGTGGGACCGATCACGGAGGGACCAGATTAAAGAATTGGGCTCGAACCAGCAAAGATAGTAGGATGCATTCAAAGCCGGGCACTATGGGTTCAGAGCCTTCGATCTCATTATCATTTCTTCAGTCCGCCGTCGGAGATTTCGGCACCGGATCCCATTCCCGATGGCCCCTCCCTGGCCGCCTGCCCCAAAGTCATGGGAACTGCATCCTGAAGCTGGGTACGGCCCATCCTCAGAAGGGTAGGGTTTAGGGTTTAGGGTTTAGGATTTAGGGTTTAGGGCCCATGCAGCTTGGCTGATGCCGGAGTTGCAACAGTTCTTCGGATCCTTGCGTTGGGGCCTCTGCGGCTGGAGCCTTCGATTTGGCAAGGTTGTCGCAAATCGAGTCGGCGTGCTTGCTTGGCATCCCCCTTAAAAGTTGGTTTGGCCAAGCAGTGGTGGAGTGAGAAGATGCTCGAAGCACTCAGCATCGGAACTACTGCCCTTTTTTTTTTCCTGCTGGACCCAAAGCTAGTTCCCTCAACCCTGAACCCCAGATCCCCCAAATCCAAAAGCGTATACCGCCACGAGCATCTTCACGACGTCGGAGAACTCCTTGGCCTGAAGTCGTAGGTAGGTCCGTGGTTCACAAATCGGGCGAGGCAAGTGCTATGTCAGGATCCAAACACCTAGTCATCACATATTCACATATGTACTAACCTCGACAGTTCATGTACCGTCCTGCTCCCTCTGATGCCACCCGAAACCCCAAAAAGATTCCCCCTGCCTTGTCAAAGAATGCTTTGCTGAGATTCTTGATGGCAGTCAACAGCTCGGAATGCATGAGGATGCATGCGATTTTCGCGGAAGTGGGATACCTCTGTTGTGCAGAACATGTCTCGTCATGCAGCCTTTTGCAATTGGTCTGCAGCGACTCAACCATGACAGAAAGAAAAGGCACAACCGCAAGCAGTGCAGCTTTAAGCTAGCAGCTTCTCATGCAGCTCCAGGCACCCAAACTCCCACCTCATACCTATTTTTGGTCAAGAAGTTCAAGTTTAAACCCTGTTTGTTTACGTCCCCTAAACTCTTTGTTGTTGGCATCTCCTTAACCCTCTCTCTCTCTCTCTCTCTCACTGACTCAGAGGTCTGTCAGCCGCCCTAAAACCATTCGCCCAGCCCTCCTGCTCCCATGACCTTCAGGGTCCCAGCTGGGGGCAATCGGCGTGAATTGCGGGGATTGAGACGTCTAGGATCTCGCCTAGGGCGGGTCAAATACAGAAGCCGACAATAATGCCATACTTACCCATACTCTGCCTTAATGTTCCCTAGTATGATAAGTCTATAGTATATAACCCGTTCGGAGATGTCCACAAATACAATATAGTTTACCAGAACCAGACAGAACAAAAATAGACGGCAACATACACCATGCAATACGCTGTAACTAATGCAAAGTTGTGATTCTACTACATGGTTTGTGCCGATAGAAGAAAAGGGGCGAGTCATTGGTGGACTGGCCCTTGTTGACATCGTCATTCGGGCTGCAGAACTCGTACTGACCACGCTCCTGGTGCTCAAAAGGAAAAAATGGCGCTGCCCGGTTTGAATTAAGAGCCGGGAGGTACTGGCTTCTCCCTCCATCGGCCTATGGCTTAGGGTTTAGGGTGCAACTGTCCCAAAACCCGGTTCGAGTTATCAAGGCTCCTATGCAAAATCTTTTGAAACCACTACCATGGCTCATTATTGAGGCCCCGTTGTTGAGTCCAAAATATCCCAAAGGCGCCTTGCCGAGCAACTCGAGGGCTCTGTTTGCAATGACCTTCTTGCAGGGTTTCGGGTTTAGGGTTTAAGCGTTTAAGGGTT
>CAJNJA010009223.1:0-14939 GCA_905231915.1 Symbiodinium necroappetens | reverse complement strand
GGGTTTAGGGGTTTAGGGCTTTAAAAGGGCTTTAGGGGTTTAGGTCTTTAAGGGTTTAGGGCTTTTAAGGGTTTTAGGGTTTAGGGGTTTAGGGTTTAGGGCTTTAGGTTTTTTTCGGGCTTCTGGCGGTTGAGGGTTTTAGGGGTTTAGGGGTTTAGGGGGTTTAGGGGGGTTAGGGGGTTTAGGGTTTGGGGGTTTATAGGGGTTAGGGGTTTAGGGCTTTAAAAGGGTTTCAGGGGTTTAGGGGTTTATAGGGCTTTAGGGTTTTAGGGGTTTAGGGCTTTAGGGTTTTTTTCGGGCTTCTGGCGGTTGAGGGTTTAAGGGTCTAGGGGTCCTGGGGTTCGGGGTTGAAGTTTTGAGCTTCAGGGGTCGAAGGTGTTAGAGTTGAGCTCGGGCTCCCCTGAGGGTTCAGGGCTAGGGGGGTATGGGGTCTAGAGTTTTAGGGTTTGGGGAGCCTGGTGTTTAGGGTTTGAGTTTAAGGTTCGGGGCTATAGGGATCGATACAAGTTTGCGGGGCCTTGGGGAGGTTCTTTTCTTTTTCGCCCTTTGGGCTTGGGTCTGGCGTTCAGATCTTTTGGGACTTGGAGTTTGTGGCCTTTCGCCATCCAAGGTTAAGGCTCCGGCATTCCTTGTGTGGGATTTCAAGGTTCTCGGCTCAAGCGTTGCGAAGCTGACGGTTCATAGCTGCAGGCCGAAACCCCATAAGCACATGGGGGTTTCCGAAAATAGGGGACCCTAGTATAGCACCGTAAAAAGTAGGATCCTTATTATAAGGACCCCCCAAATAAGGTACCCCTTATTTTCGGAAACTCCCACATGTCACCAAGCATGCTTCAATATTGTAGGCTTGGGCATTTTGCGAACCTCATTGTCTCATGGCAAGCTCGTTGCATCTAGAGTCCCCATGTGCTTTGACCTGCAACGGCATTTAGGCTTAGCATTGGGCTCTGCTTGAAACTTGTATACATAGCTGCTCGGAGTTTTTGCCAGCTTCCACCCTAAGTAGTCCCTCATCTGTTGCCTTCGCTTGTTAGGATCCTCAACAAACCACCCTAATGAGTCCCTCATCTGTTGCCTTCGTTTGTTAGGATCCTCAACACTGCTCCAAAGACCCTGGCAGCTCTCTGAGGGCTTGAGGGCAAAGGCCCAAAAACATGCCGGCTCCACCTGTCGTCAGCGCTTCCTGCAGTCGCTCCTGCACCCGCTTTAGGGTTTAGGGGTTTAGGGGTTTAGGGTTTAGGTTCTGTCTTCATCTTGCTTCCTGACTGCTGCTGTTAGCTGCTTTGTAAACTCGCCATGCCCATTGTGGCTTGGCTTGGCCTTGTTCCCGCTATTGCTGGAGTTTTCTGGCTCGGGTGGCAGGAAGGAGCCCAAATCCACCGAAAGTTCAAGTTAAATACTGGACACTGACGCTCTACCCACCCACCCCAACCCATAAACCTCCAGACGAAGCCTTAACACCACTACTTATACAACCAAGCCCGTGTCAGTGCGGTTGTGGCCGGCTTTGGATCAGCGCGGGCCTTATGAGCAAGGATGGTCTGCGCACGCTCATAGGCCTTCACCTGGTACTGGGGCTTAGACTACTATTTTGACAATGGGGGGGGTCTGCATACGATTTAGGGCTAGGGCTTAGATGCGTTCAGCTTCGCAGCAGCATTCGGCTGACAGTGCCCAGTAGAGTATGTCTTAAGATTAAGTGACATCTATCTATCTATCTACGATATAACCAGATATATATATATACACATATATACGTATATATATATATATATACAATACATATATATATATATATGTTATGTCTAGGGTACTACCAAACATCAGTCATGTCTTCACGACGCATGGGCCCTGCTTTGCCGGACTTTCGAAAGCTTTTTCGGGTTCAGGGGCTCTCGGTTCAGGGTTCCGCTGTTTCGGGATTTGGGTTTAGGGTTTTGGGGGTTTCGGGATTTGGGGCATTCTGGGACTTACAGGAAGTTCATGCGGGGGCTTGAAGGCTCTGCAGGTTCTTTATTTGGGTGCAACGCAGGTGCCAAGATGAAGGGATATGGCATGGTTCTTCGTGCCTTGCGTTGTGCTTCCTGTTTGGGACTTTACAGCTTGGGGCTGGTTCTACAAGTCGGGCTTACGGTTTTTCCGCCTGTGGGAGGATTACCGCTGCCGACAGCTCAACGAGTCGCAGGAAGAGGGCCTTGGAGACCGTCACATCGGCCGCGTGGTCGTCGCTGAGGCGCTCCTCCTTAACGATGAACTGGAAGTCCACCTTCCATGGCTCGGTCTTGGATTCGGAGCCTGCGGGTTGGAGCCTTCAGTTCACTAACGGACTTTTAAAAATACTCGCGCTGGAAAGCAGGGCCTAGAGATTGGGGCTTCGAGTTCGGTGTTTATCAAACCCTGGAGGCTGGAAGCTGAGGAGCTCTAGGAGATGATCCGAGAATGCAAGGGGCGCAGACTGAAGAACAGACACCGACTTCGCTTAATTTCTGCTTCAGCGCTACCTTGCGATTCAATGTTGAAAATGATCAAACCCAGGCTGGACTGACCAAGCCTTACAGAAAGGAGGAGATAAATTACATGAGGATCCCCCTTCCCCCTTGACGCCACCTGCATCCACGTCGGCTTCTAGTCCACAAGGCTTCAGATACACAAGACCTTCCACTGTCCGCAAAAAAGCCAAAACGCGCCAGCCCAAACCGTGACACACCGAAAACTGAAGACCCGTAGCATCCCAAGTCACCCTCCCGACATCTCAGAAACCCCCAGCAGGCAACGAACAGAACCCAACAAGCTTGGAGACCCGGGGCCTTGTCCGACTGGGTTGCATCGTTGTGGGAGCTGGTGAAGTACCGCTGCATACGCCGACCTGACACTGGTCTTTCCTAAACCAACAGATAGGGCTTCAATCAGGGCCCCTGTCAGGTGTCTATACGGGTTTCCTAGAAGGTTTCTGTACGGGCCTGGTCTCTATTGTAAGGAAACCACCAAGCCCCATCCATCCCTTATTATATATATATATACATACACACACACACATACACATACATACATATACATATACACATACAAACACACCTTAACAGTTCGTCCTCATATGAACCGCTGCTTTGCACAATTTGTGTGCTTGGGCTCCTATGGAGACCGCAAAGTTCGGGGCTTTCAGCTTCAGAGCTGGGCATCCTCGAGTCTGGATCATTCTCGTCAGCTTGGTACAAAGAGGGCCTGATACCCCCCTTGAGGTGAGGATGATTCTGATCAACTTAAGCAGCACAGAGTGTAGGGAGTATAGCTCAAGTCCCAGTGTTAAGCCCCAGAGGTAGCGAATTCCTTAAGCCACACGGATGCAGGGTGCCGGGCTTTTGGCGCAGTTCCTTTACGCTGAACTTCGAGGTTCGGGTGGCAGTTGCGGGGTTCAGGATAAAGCACTTGAGATGGTGACATACTTCTCGGACAAGCTCAATGACGAGCCCGATCTCGGAGTATCGCAAGATGCCGTCACTTCGGTGGTATGGGTCACGGCATTAAAAAAACATCAGTCAACAGCCAGCCTATAGACTGACAACATCAAGACCTCCAGAATCTTGAACCCCCAAATTATTAAATACTGTAAGGGCCAAGCCCACGAGCCATTTCGCCGGCAGGGCCCCGGGCTCACGAAAAAGCCGCCGATGCAGGCGATGGGCACCACCAAGAGGAAAAGAAGGAGCTGCTCCTCGGCGGTCGGAAGGCTGGAGAATAAGGCTTAGGGGCAAGGCCAGCTATCGGCTGCACTTGAAACGTGCATGATCATGTCAGGGACATGCAGCACTCTAAATCTGTAGTTGGGAGGAGTATGTGACACACTGATCGATGCAGTACACTTCGTTCAGCACAATCTGCCGCTCCTTTTGCTGCACACTTCATATACAACTGCGTGTTGACCGAAACTATTGTTCCGGGGGCTGCCTATTGAAAAGGGCTTGAACCCTGCTGCGTGCGCACACACCAACTGATGTGTACCCAAGCCCTGCATGACGATCAACTCCTGCGTGAGCATAAGTTGCACTTTTTCCTCTCCTGTGCACTCTTGCGCCCACCCATGTGTGTTTTGGCTCAAGCTTGTCAACGCCAGGATCGTGTAAATGCTCGATCCCAAATTCACCGAGTTTGAGGACCCTGAACCGTTTCAGCCCAATTCGAAACTGGTCCAAGGGACCGTAGGGCGTCTTGTGCAGTTTCTTTGGCTGAGCCCCTGGCGTCGATGCCTTCCTCTTCCTCCTGGGCTGATTCGGGTGGGGCCCGTTGATTTTGGCGCTTCATTATAAACCGAGCCGTTTCTTTCTTCGCCTTGTCTGGGCCTAAACGAAATATGAAGGGCTTAGGGCCTGCCGGGCTTGGCCTCAGGTATTGGGGTGTACCTACGAGGGATCCTCTCATCTCGAGGGCTGGCATTTAAACTGCTCTTGCTGAAACTTTGCTTAATTAAGGCACCACAGAGCCAGCGCATGTTTCACAAGCCGGAGCAAATAAAAGGGACTTGACAAATATTCTGAAGGCAGGGTTTCCGTGCTAGAAATAAAGTCGGTAACCCTATAGGGAACACGGAGGATGCTCCTTCAGGCGGTCTTTCTCAGGTCGAGGTATCTTAAGGCTTCCGGCTCTCTTGAGGGTACCTGAAGTCGAACCCCTGCAGGTGGGAGTGGGACTCGAAGGATCTTGGCTTTAGCCTCGGTTTGGGCATTTAGGTGAAGAGCTCTTCGAGTTTTCAACGTCGGGCTTCGGGTTTAAAATCCCAAGCCATTTATGTCCGACGTGGCGAAGCTCCCAACTCTAAACCTGGCACCCTTAGGTTCAAACCAGACAGGCGCACCTTCGTAAAATCTGGAATNNCCCCTCCCCCCCACCCTCCGCGGTGCTAGAACCTCAACATGTCAACATGATGAGCCCTTGTAGGAGCGATGGGAAATGGAGATCCTCTTCGTCAGGCTGACATCACCCCCCTGAAACTTCAAGGTGAATCCAATAATGGTTCGATGATGTGGCTCTCGGCTTCCCGAGGCTCACGAACGCAGCGACTTCCTAAAGGCTCCCTGCTTGAGAAATAGAGTTCGGGAGTGGTGTCCGGCTTTAGGATGGAATGACCGAATATATGTAGTCAGCTCTATTTGCACGTCTGTCGGTGTCTCGCTGTACACGCGACAAGGCCTTCCGCTGGGCGCTTATCACCTCAAGTAAGTTCGGGCGTCATGGCTTGTAGCTGACACTGGGGAGAGCTTGGCAGTGGAACTTTCTGAGAATCCAAGGCTCGACGACTGTCGTCTGGTTGTCGGTGTCGTCCTCTTGCCTTCAGACCAAGCAAGGTCTAACGTTGCGGGTTTGAGGCTGAACTTCGGAAACCGGCTTATTGCTAAGAGCAGCGTTACGAGATTTCAGAGCGTCGGGCCTGCCGAGTCTGGCTTTCGCGGCTTCAGCATTTTCCCGGCTCCCCCCAAAATCTACTCAACAAGGATTTGGGGTTCGGGGTTTAGGAGTTTAGGTTGCTCATATCTAGACCTGGAGGTGTAGCACGAACAGTCTGACACGAGGTACTAGATTGTCTCGTGGCCCACAAATTAGGGGTTCTTGAATTCTTGAAGACTTGTGATTGGACCTGATCTAGAGGAATCTTGTTCAAACTCGCATGCCAGACTTCCCAGGATTGTTACGCCCTAAACCATAGCTTAAGGCCAGTTGCTTAATTACGTACTTGTAATCAATACTGGGCGATCTGAGAACCTCTCCTACACAACGCTGATTCCTCAACTCAGAGCTTTGATGCTGTTTCCGAGGGCAGCGCTCTTCCGCGGGACCTCGCGCGACGAATGACAGCCTCGGCTTAGCACGGGATCGGATTCGGTTGAGGGTGTTGGGCTTCATGGGGTTAAAGATTCAGGCACAAGCTCGAGTTCCCTTTCAGGATTAAGGTGCTTTGTATTGGGTTGCTAATGATCTCAGGATCGGCATCTGGGATATTGGGATGCAGGTGTTGACCACGTTCTCACTTGAGACTTGCTCGGAGTTTCTGGGGTCAATCAAGGGTGTAAACAATTTCATTCTGAGGGGAATACGTCTCAAGCGGCATGTAAACCACCATAATGATGTCTGTCGGTCGCTCGGTATCTGGACGTACTGACAGGTGTACCGAGCATGTCAGACTGTGTATTTTCACATCTGTCCATGCGGTAGGTCTCGAACTCCAAATCCTTGGCTTTTGAACCCAGTCCGGAAACGAGGCCAGCTTACATCCTCGACTGTACCTCTGAAGCCCAACCTGAATACACCCTCTGCAATCTACAACACAGACTCTGACACTCCTTCATGCCCTAGACCTGAAGCGCAAACAAAACCCAAGACCTGAACACAGAAAGCAAGCAAAGGTTTACAGCAAAATCCATTATTATTTTACAGTATGCGAAAGTATATGAATATGTATGTTTGCATGTTTGCATGTATGTATGTATGTATGTATGTAAGTAAGTAAGTATGTATGTATGTATGTATGTATGTATGTATATATATATGTGCATATATGTATCTGCATGTATATATATATATGTACACATATTCTTCGTGCATTATTGTCTGCCTTTAGGGCTAAGAAGCCCCGTAGACGTCGTCGTGGTGGAGGAGAGGACGAGGCCCTCCGGAGCAGCCAAAGCTTCCGCAGCAGGCTGGGGTAGGGCCACCTGGGTGGTAGGGTTTAGGGGTTTAGGGTTTAGGGGATTAGGGTTTAGGTTTCTGCGTTGAGGGGCTTTCCGTCGTTTGTTGGCTTTTGTTGCGGTTTAAGGTTTAGGGGCTTCTGTTTTGACAGGCTTTTGCGGCTTCACCAGGACTGAGAGGTTCACTCAGCTGTTAAGTTTGAAGAGCTTTGCCTGTCTTTCAGTGGACTGTTTGCTTTCTCGAGGGTCAGGAGCCTTGCCGCATTTCTTTCGCTTTATTCGAGAGGTTGGATGGTCAAATGATTAGGTTTTGCAATGGGGCTTTTGAGTTTTACAAGTACTCGCAGGGTTCGTACTGGCAAAACTTCCGAGTCTCGGTACGAGCAAAGTCTGCACGACTCTTGCGATGCTTGCCATTCCCTATTCGTTCTAGTGCCGAAACGAGTTGCTTGTCCCTGGTCTTACGTAGAGCGTCTTTGCGTCTTGGACTGTAGGGTGTGGGACTTTGGGATGTTAAACCTTCAGTCTCCAGGGTAGGCCGAATCAAGCCGGCTTGGGAAACCCCAAACACTGAACTTCCTAAGACCTTCAAGCCCTAAACCCAATCTATACCCTACACCCTACGCCCTACACCCTGCGCCGCTTCAACTCACCCGCAAACCTGCGCACGAAGGGAGATCTCCAGGATATGCAGCTTGAAAATCTGCGAAAGAACCAACAAACAAACGAGTGGCTCCTCAGGAGCAGGAAACAGCCTCAATTAGCAAAGCTAGTTTCCAGGGGTTCGTAGTCACAAGTGCCAAACGCTTTCAACCGATGCTTCAGAATCATCTCTGACTCTGTCCGGACCTCGCAGTTTCTGTACAAAACACTCAAGGTCAAATATCTGTGATCGCACACAACCCTTCTAAACCCTACAGATCTGCGCTCTAAAGCTAGGCACACGCAAACCGTTGACCCACGACCTAAGCCACACAAGTGCGAAAGATCCTTCTAAATTCCAGAGCCCACCCCCCTCGACCCTAAACCCCCTCACCCTAAACTAAACCCCAAAGACTAGACCTTAGATCCGGAAACTTGTGGCCACCATAGAACCCTACTCAAACACTATAGGACTGCCATGCAGAACTGGGATGCCGAACCTCGCGAGCTGCTGTCGTCGAAGCTCGAAGCACTGCCGGTCGGGCCTTGGCAGCGAGGAGCTCCGTGTTCTGAGTCTTAGGGCTTTGGGTGGCTTTGGGGGTGGCGTTGGGGGGGGGGGGGGGGGGGTTGGTTTTAGGTTTCTCCGTTACTGGGGATTACGTTTGGGCTTCGGGGTTTAGGTGCTTGGGGCTTAGGCTTCAGGGATATTTTTGTTAGCTTGGGGATTTAGGCAAGGGCAAGGGTCGGAGGTTCTCAGGGTCAAGGGGTTTAGGGTCTTCGGTGTTTAGGTGATCTCATTCGGGTCTAGGAAGGCTGAAGGCGTTTAGGCTATTATCGGGCTTGAGCTCCAGGTGTCGAAGTACAACGATAGTGTACTTTGCGTAGCATCACAAGGATCGCAATGGAATTCATAACACTTCCCTAGTCATGTCAGTGAGCATCAACCAAACTCGGAGGATGCACATGCCTAAGCCCAAACCGAACCTATTTGAAGGCTGATGGGCAACTATAGTTCATAACATGTTATGGCTAATAGCTGTAGATTATAATTAGCTACGTGTACCTTGCTTGTACTGGTACATTGGTAGGTCCCCTGATCCCTTAAGCATGCACCCTCTCACATCCCATAACCGACACCAGACCTAGCCTAAGGCGGTGGCCACAGCAGGCAGCGCCTGAACCACGGAGTCGCCAAGCTGCCCTCCAGGGTGGGGATTAGGGCTTACGGGGGCTCATCGGAGGGTGGAGCTTTGGGTAAAGCCGCGGAAAAGTTCAGTTCAGGATGGAACGACTCAGCGCACAAGTGCATCATCTTCCCTAAACCCTAAACCGTAAACTTCTGCAGGTAAGCGTTCAGCATTCTGGCTGAGTATAGCTTGTGTTATAGAGTGGAGCTACACCGCCATGAGCAGAATAGGCGAGCGCCGCTACATTCTGCAATCTCACGCTAAAGCCTGGGCAAGCACCGCGACACTGTCAGTGTCGCCGTGTCTGCTGATCTAAGCATGGTGTATTTGAAACATCTCAGAGATGGTCTAGCATGAGACTAAGTCATCCCACACCATCTCTGAGCTCCACAGCATTTTAGCCTCAGAGCGCATGTCTCCGTTAAGCATGCCTCGCCCGAACGATCTGCCACCCTTTGTTCAGTCCCCTGTCTGGGCTTCGAACCACGGGGCCTAACCGGATGATGGCACCATGCTGGGCTCTGACGAAATTGCGCCTGTGAGTCTCGGCTGGCCGGCCTTGTGCCAGGGTCACCACTTCAAGGCAGGGGAGTCGGGTATCGTCCCAAACATGCCAGCCCATGGCCGCTGCCACAGCCACTTCCATCACCAAAGCCAGTGCAGCCAGCACGATGTCGCACTTGGTCGAAGGAGCAGTCTGAGCCATCAGCTCCTGTGACCTCCATGAAAGAGGCGCGCCGTTGAAGCCGAATGCCAACCTCACATCCCTCACTGCTCGCTAGAGAAGAGTCCCAGCATTTTCAGGTTGTCTGGGCTAGGGCAGCCTTCCTGTAAATGGCAACAGTATTACAGTATGCTCCCAGATATTCCCGAGAACAATGTAAATTTCATGTACCGTATACCCTCAAACCGACTCCTGTCTGCAAGGCACGGGCTGGGCCTGCAGGCAGCTGGTCAAGGGCAGCCAGCACCTCGAAGGCCCATCAGGCTCGCTTTGTCGTGGGTTGGATTCGGATTTCTTCGGTTTTGCGTGTAATGCACTTGTGCAGGACTTCGTACACAATCTTGATCCCTGAACTGCAAATCTTGCACCCTAAGAACAAGGCCCTACACCCCGTGCGCACTAAAAACAAGTTGTTACGATAGCTGTTGTCGATAGGGCCTTGATCACTTGGAGGTTGGAACACGTTCTTGTCGCGATCCGGGCATGGGGCTTGGGAAACTGTGCGGCATGGGACTGTATGGCGCCTGGGCCAAGTGGTTTTGTTGATGGAAACTCGGTCTTTCGGATGATGCGACTGAACACGAGCGCAACGACTGGTTCAACGGAGTTGCATGTTCTCCTTCTCCGACGCACACTCCCCCCTCCAAGTAGGTAATGAGGCCATGCTCCACCCATCTCCACCCCAAACCAATGACCCAAAACTATGAGCTCAGCCAGCAATTCGAAACCCCAACGTTTCACAGTCTGCTTTCTCTCACTTCCGAAGACCCCATCCCAAGGAACATAGCACCCTGAGCTAAGAGGCTGCCTGCGAGGCGGCTGCAGTTGCCAGCTCATTTGGAACGATCGCGAGCTGCAGCTGCACCTGAAGACTGCAATTCGCTCGAGCGAAGCATTGGTTGAGGGTGTCGGCTTTTCTACCGGACCTCAGATAGGCCCCAAGTACCTTTTCGACATGTCAGCTTAGACTGGCTAGAAGACCTGACCTGCATGAGCCCCAAACGTCATGCCATAAATCCGGTGGTGGAGTGTCCCCCTGACTTTCATCATGTTAGAAAGGCTCGGGTTGGAGGTACCCGGAACTGCTCCTCCGGGACTTACTAGACGGAGCCTGATTACCAGCCCGATTCCGATGCTATCAAGCTTCGGCCGCCTCGGCCCTTTCAGCCCCAAGTCGTTGTGATCAAACCCAGTATAGTAATAATAACAATAATACTAATATTCATGATAATAATAATGATCTCTGAGGTCCATATCTGGACCGCTCAATTCGCATCACTCAGCCCAAAACTCACCGCTCTCCTCTAAATAGATCAACCGGAGACTAGGGTTGTGGGGTTCTGAGGTTTAGGTTCCGGGGTTGAGGGCAAGTCTACTAGGATCCAGAAGACTGGCAATACTGGCTGTTCAGCCCCCCCCCTCCCTCCTTTGGGATCAAGACTACTTTATAAGCACTGCGAAACCCCAAACCCTACAAGACACGTGTGATGCTCGTCGTCTGCGACCATGTGTTTCTAGTGCAACTTATCTGAAAACCGCTTCTGATTCGCAGCCTCGCAGCTCGTGTTCTGACCAGGACCAGGCCAACACGCCCCTAGCTGTAATTAACTCTTCTAGCAACCCTTAAAGTAACCGTTTTGAACCGCTATTATAGAGTAGCAACCCTTCAAATACCCCTTTGAAGGCAGCTGTTCAGGCCCTTGGACCAAGGCCTTCCATGCAGCCGGCTTCAACTCCGCCACACTCTGCACCTCGAAGCTCACAGGGCTTCCTTGTAAGGATTGTGGGCCTACTGTAAGGAGTTACTACTTGGGCTAGGGCTCCTTTAAGACTTCAGTTGCTACAAGGGTGCTAGGATTTCGGATTTCCGGATCAACCATTTTTTCTCGCAAGGCTTACTGCTTTTCTCCGTTTTTTCAGCTTTTGGGTTTACGTGTTACAGGGCTTATGGGGTTCGGAAGTGTTTGTAGGGCGTTTGGGGTTTAAGGTTTAAAACTCCAAGCCGGTCTCTCGGAGCCTTGGCTGAGGGCGCCCTGACTTTGCAAGCCCTAAACCGTGAATCCTAAGCCCATACCCTAAACAGTCCTCAACCCAAACAGGACTCTGGCATCACCAAGTGGTAACTGGAGAATCTTGGCCCTCCCCGAATGACATGGAAGACGCTGTGCCGCTCCCATGACAACATAAAGCACCAGTTCAAAATCCTAAGCCGACGCGAACCGAAACGACATTAGCAGTTGCCGCGAATTGACCAGCGTGTTGCCACAGGCTGAAAATCTTACTTGCACGCAGAGTGTGTTAAGGGGTTTCGGGCTCTCTGTTTCTTTGTGTGAATGTATGTATGTATGTACGTATGCATGCATGCATGTATGTATGTATGTAGGTACGTAGGTACTTAGGTACGCAAGTAGAATGTAAGTAGGCAAGTAAGTAGACATGTAAGTAAATAGACGTGCATGCATGCATGTATGTATGTATGTGGGCGGTGCGAACTTTTTCACTGCTGAAGAGGTTACTGAACACGACGGACAGTATCATGTGTATCTTCATGGGTGCCCGCACACTTGTGGATGTTGTTGTTCTGAAAGGGTCTGGGGACGAAAGACAGGCCGTACCAAAGCATGCCACATCCCTGAACCGTAAGTCCGTAACCGCTGGGGGACAGACGCGCCGCCCGCCCGTGTTGGTGTCTTGCTCTGCGAGTGTCCCGAGGATGTAAACGCCCCTGCGCCCAACAGTTTATTTACGGACTGTGGGGTTTTGGGTTTTGGTGTTCGTTTAAGTTCTCGGCTCAGGTATTTGTTTGAGGAAGTTTGCGGTCTAGGGGTTTTACCTGTCAGTGTCAACTGCTACATGTCCAGGAGTTGAAATTCAGCACAATTTGTAGAACCTGTTCAAAATTAGAATGAACCTCCGAAGCGGTATGTATAACCTAGACCCCTAAACCGTGCAATCGAGTCTACTGACGTGGGACCCGACGCAGGCGGTACGATAAGGCGTAACTGACCACGAAGACCCTCAAAACCCTGTTCTAATTGCAGAGGCCCGTAGACTAAAGTGATCTAAAGTTGGCTAAAAAGCAAAACGGAAACCCTGAAAACCCCTTACTGGGGGCAGGGCAGCGGCGCGGTCGCCTGGCAAAGGATGGCGGCTGTTGCCACTTAGTGGTTTCAGGGCTCAGGCTCGTTTGGTTTAGAGCTTTGGGACCTGGATGGACCTCCCTAAACCCTAAACCCCTAAACCGCCTAAACCTTACAAACCCTAAACCCTGGATGGACCTGGGACGCAGGTCCCCAGGCCCAACCCTTAGGGTCCCTAGAGTTGAGGTCTTTCGGGATTTAGGGTTCCCTAAAACACATATAGGGTCGACAGGGGGGCACCACAAGGGGATTAGAATAAGGATTTGGAATGTGACATAGAAGAAGTATATGGATACTATGAGGAGATGCACTCATGAAATAGTCTATACTGGGCCAGTAGGACCTGACAACGACGGGCGAGGCTTTGCCACAGAGTGCTTTTATGGTTCAGGGATGCAGTGCCCGGGGTTGTGCTGCAGGGTTCAGGACGCTGGGGATTTAGGGCTAAGTCCGACTTGAGGCTTCAGACTTTGGAAGTAGTTAGTAACTAGTTGGTACTAGGGTTTGGGGCCACCTTGCGCATCAGGAGCCTACTTGCAACACTATCCCTGCCGTGCTGCAGGATTGACACTATTGCGCGCGTCCGAACCGTCAAACCTATTCGGCTTCTTCCACAGCAGTTGTTGATACATGCAGCATGCCATAGACGCATTGCGAAGTTACAGAGCCCTCAAGCCTACATACCCATTTCGAAAACCCAACCCCTTACACGGCAACTCCTCCATCCCAAAGCCTCATTATACAATCATCTCGAAGCCTGCTTCAAACTAAACCCCAAGTCCACAACTCCGAAGCCTTATAAACCCCAAAGCCAAGATCGCCAAGCGAGTCCGGGGCTGCCGGGGCCGCTTGTGTGAGTAACCGCTGCAGGGAGAGCTGAAGAGACCCCTGATTTTTGGGGTGGCTGGGCTTTTTTCGTCTAAGGCTCCGGGCTTAGAGTTTAGGGATTAGGTACCACTTGCCGGGTTTGGCTTTGGGGGTTGGGGTTTAGGGAATGGGGTGTCTTGTCACAGGGTCAGGATCATCGGGGTGATGGCTTGAGCTGTGCCAGCGTAGGCTAGTGCGCATCTGCCGGGATTTGGAGACAACCCTCTGGGCTCTAGGTATGGTGCAGGTTTGAAGTCCTTACAGTTCGGGGAAGTAAGAGGCTCTGGTTTCAGCACTGATCGAGCCCATGTCTTCAATGCGATGCACACACACACACACACCCACCCACACACCAGTGCAGAAATCAGCGTGGAGCATGCCATTGAGAATTACCAAGGCTTTTTGTTACGTACTACAATCCCGATCCTCATCCTAATCATCACCATCACCACCACCGCCATCGACACCAGAGTCGACACCGCTGATACGGTAATCGTCATCATCGCGACCTTCATCTCATACCATAAAAAGCAACACAAGCATCAGCATCGGCACCGGCAGCACAATGCTCTCGATCATGCTATCGAGCGCAACTTGCGAAACCCACCTGGGCCGGTGTCTAAATGCCTTGGCATCCCAGAGCCCAGGCCCCAAAGCTTGAAGACAACCTGAGACCTTAAACCCCCGGCACCCCCAGCCTCGGCGAGGGAGGTCCAATCCTGCACGAGGCTGGCTGATGGATTTTAGGGGCTCGGGGGCGTGCAAAGCTTCAAGGTTTTGGGTGGTGAGAGTTTTTGCTTCCTCACGCAAGGGTGCGACGTCTTAGGAGCTAGGCTGGGGGGGGGGATGAAATTAAGGAGTCCACACGCGAATCGGCCTGGAGCAGTTTACTAAAAGTCGAACACGATTGGGCGGGTTCACGAGTGGATGTCCTCCCATGCCACGGCTAACAGCGCTCAATGCCAAAAATCCAGGCACGGAAGCCCCAAGCCTCAAACGCAAGCTCCAAGACCCTGAATCTGGAAAAAAATCCGAACACCTAAAACCAAAAATCCTTAACTCAAAAAGACCCAGAAATACCCCCGAAGCCCACCAAATTCAAGCCTCCAGGGTGTAGAAGACCCGGAGGTCGCCACTCGGCTCCAGCAGAGTACTCAGAGTTACCTTTGCAGGAGGGTCTATAATAAGGGGCCTCGGGGGTTGAAATTTGGGGTTTGAGGGTTTAGGAGGGCTGAGGCTCGCATAAAATGTATAGAGGTCCGAGTAATTAATTGGTCATCCTATCCTCTCTATACCAGGCTACCCACCAAAACCAGGATACCACAGTTGCCAGAGTCACAGGGTTTCGGATTTAAGGTTTGAGTCGAGAGTTGTGCGGTTTTTGTGTGAGTTTGGGTTGATGACACGGGAACTGTGGGTTTCCGACTCCGGGCTATTGTGGCTTGAGGACAGGCTTGCCCAGAACCCACATTCAACTCTCTCTCTCTCTCTCTCTCTCTCTCTCTGAGGGTTTATGACAACAATCGCTTACACAAAAGAAATGCATAGATCCCTGACGATCGCGCTTTTTTCAACTGCTTTCACTTCGGTGGCGTTTTCTGCGATGCGGCTCCATAGGAGTCTCTTTCTGACATCGAACTTCTTTCGTATTTCGTACAGAAATGTACAGTCGATGTCCCGAGGACCGACCGATTCCCATCGG
>CAJNJA010009222.1:0-14941 GCA_905231915.1 Symbiodinium necroappetens | reverse complement strand
TGACACAGTCGTGCCAAGTGGGTGACAAAACTACTACTACTACTACGACGACGACGACTACTACTACTGCTACTACTACTACTACTACTACTACTACTACTGCTACTACTACTACTACGACGACGACGACGACGACGACGACTACATACTACTACTGCTACTACTATTCCTCCTCCTCTTCATACTGCTCCTCCTCTTCATACCACTCAGCAGGTTTCCAGTCTTTACGATGAAGACATGAAAGTAACAGACATGCTCCGTCGGGTTCGGTTGGTCTCTGCCAATTATCACGGCCTGCCTTTGGGAACGCGGATTAAGGCACTTAGGTCGACCTTGCTCGTCTCGATGCTGCGGGAGCTCCTTTGACACCTGTCAATCTCGATCCAGCAACAGCAAAAGAGTCCCGACAGAAAGTGCGGAGTTTTCTTCGGAGTGAGAGCTGTAACTGCATGTCCATGTATTGTTACAACGCATTTCTCATTCCTGTGACGATGTTGGCTGCTGTTGTTACAAGTAGCATGATCGTTTCTGCTAGTCGTTCCTTCTTTCACCGTCATTGCTATGTCTCCGTTCGGTAATTAGTGTCTTTGATGTTTTCGGTTATCCTTAACAGTGGCAGTCATCACCGCGGAAATCATATGCACTGTTGGTGTAGCGGGTTTCATTACTACCAGTAGTGCAAATATGGAGCCGATGTAGGTCAGAAGTTTGCCGCTGTTTGATGCTCAGCATGTGGCGAAGTTAAACCGCGGTTGAGGTCAACAGGGTTTAGACTTGCTGTAACTGGAAAACCCAACACGGGCCTTTGCTCGGCTCCCTCTGCATCGTTGGTCTCGGTTCTCTCACGTGAATGGACGAGAATCATAGCATGAAGCTCCAATCCTGAACGCTTTTACGACTTCAACTAGACCCTTTCAGCCCTGAACCCTTAAAGCCTTGACCCCCATCACCCATGCTTTGTTCCCTTCGGGGTGGATTGGTTCTTAGATTTGGGTTTGGGTTTTGGCTTTGTCCTTCGATGGGCTGTCGTGTTCCTTTTTCACTCCGACTTCGCACCAAGAACCTCGCCTGGCTTGTCCGAGTTGTGAGAGCGTAAAGCCCTTACCAACACGAAGAAAGGCTCTGAGCGTAAAGAGCTGAGTTTCGATCTGCCCGGTCCGGTGCTGTGCATCTGAGGAGCTGACGAGCCTTGCTGAGAGGCCACCTGACAGCAACAACTACGAGCTTTAAGCTTTATTCCCGTCAAGAACAGAAACTCTGTGCCGGTGTCTCTGTGTCTGTCTGTTTGCACTTGTGTCATCTCCCTGGCAACTCTATAACTTACAGCGGTGCCATGGCCTTATGCCGCAAGTGCAGTCACCGTCCCGCTCCCGTTCCGGGCAGAGTTGCACTCTCCTGTCATGACCAGGCTGGAAGCGAGTTTTGCCCGGCAGAAAAACATTCTACAGGATTGGTGCCCAAACAAGCATCTCATCACATGGGGCTCATGGCAAACGTCGGTTCTCGACAATGGAACTTGGCGAGTCCCTGGCAGGATCCTGCCAAACTGCAGCAGTTGAGTGGGAAATGGCGACGCCCGGTATCTACGAGAGCACTGTTGGAGTGCAGATCTGTCGAGAGTCCGGTCGTGCCACAGGCTTCCGACATATTTGCAGGCATGATGGCGGCTTCCAGCAAGCTTGCTGCCTTGTTCAGGTGCCAACCGTTAACTGTAGTATCTATAGGTTCTATAACCAATTACTAATTACTATATTGCTATATTACTATAAGGTGCTTTATCAGGCTACTACTCTTTCTGCCTTAACCAATTACTAATTACTATATTATGCCATATCAGACTACTAATCTTTCTGCCTCAGGACTGCTCTTCTCCGATGCACCGGAGATCACTGGATTGGCCAACTTACCTTTGGGCCTGGCTGTGGGCCCGGTCTACCAGCCGATCGATGTCTCGTGGATTGACTGCTATGGGATGGAAGAAGGCAAGTTCAATTAAACCCTAGACCCCTAAACCCCGAAACCCTAAACAAGATTGAAGCCATGGCATCCTTGTCATCGGTTTGGGGACGGTTTCCTGTCCAAGATGCATACAGCCAGGCGGGGCAAGACTTTTTGGAGTAACTCCCCTTCCAATCCACGCGAGTTTGTAAAACAGCTGGGCGAGTGTGAGAGGGGCCTGAAACCGCAGACCATCCCGAAACGAGGTCGAAGATTTTCGAGAACCAGTCGCCCATCGTGCAGAAGCTCGGGCTTGTGACTGGCTGCCAGTTGGGTAGTAGATGCACTTGGGTTTTAGAAAACAAAACAAACAACACAGGTGTAGGCTTCCGTCGCCGCACGCTGTGAGATGCACTTGGACACCGGATCTTGCAGCAAGTAAGCGCTGCTTCAGGTGAAAGGCAATCTTCGGGTTGTCGGCACTTTTGCTGCAGCTCCGTTGCGATCTGTGAATGCAGCTGGCGTGGTGAACACTTGTGGGAACCGTGCCTTGGATCAGCATACGGATGCTCACACTATCTGTCTGAGTCTGTTGCAATTGGGCCGCAGATGCAAAGCAGTAGCCAAAAGTATTGGCATTGGGGTAGCGAGCATGTAGAGAAGGGAGGGGCGGAATGCGCTGGTGTCTTTAGGTGGTGAATGGTGGTGGTAACTTTTGTCGTCGTCGTAGATGGAGCAGCAGCAAAAGGTTGCAGCAGGCGAAAAAGGAAATGATCATCGCAGTAGAACGGGGAAGCCTCAGCAGCAGCAGATGTTGTCGTAGCAGTGGTAAGTATCACTTCGGCAGTGCTTGCGGCAATCTTATCAGAAGGAGCGATGATACAAGGCTGGTGGGGTACGTAGAAACATGTAGAGCGCTCGTGAAACATTACGCAGAGAAGCACCACGCCGCAGGATTATGTAGGAGAGTTTCAAGATTAGGGTTGCCGTAGGATAAGAGCAAGAAGAGCATCGAAAGCAGAAGGGCAGATGAGGCAGATGGCTATCGTTTCGTATTGTTTTGTTACATTGCTGTGTCGGTGTTGCTGCTCAGCTATGATTCTATTCCTGTCCGTGTCAGTCGAGGCACAGTAAGGCAGTTAATGTTCAGGCATTGATGTCAACTTCGAGCGCCTGGTGACGCTTGTTTGCAGTGGAGTTTTTCTGATTGGTTACGTGGGCAATTGTCTGATTGTCTGGCGGACTAGGCTCCATTGCCCAAGCTTTTTTTGTCGACGATGTACTCCGCTCAGTATCTACAATGGGGGAGTAAACTGCATTTGGGCGGAAGGGCCCCGGCAGCACAGTGCCAGCTTTCCAACTTGCTTGCATTGAGGTTTTCAGTGGATCAGCTTGTTGGCATCTCCACCGGTGGCTGGATTCTCTTCTAGTCGGGGAAAGCTGCCTTGCTTGCTCGCATTGCAGGGACGGCTGAGTGTCGCAGCCACTGAAGCATGGCCTAGCAGATTTTCTAAGGTTCTTTTCTCCAGCGGGTGGCCACGCCAACGCGTGCCCCTGGTGCACCCCAGCCCGCCATCGACGCAACGGCTGCACTGGATCTTGCTCCGCAAAGCTTGACTACTGAACCCCTATACTTTCTTGATTGTATTGAGATCGAAGAATAGCCTTGCATGAGATTTAGCATGCTGAACATCAATCAAGAAATGCACGCCGCAGATTTTGTTGCTCTTTGGTGCCGGCATAGACGCTGCCTGCCATGTTCCGGAGCTTCGGAGTCTCGCCTGGGACCTGAGGTTGAAGTCTGTCTGATCTGAGACGTTCAAGCACAGACCCTGACCTGGCTAGTGAATCGTGAACAGATTTTGGCCTTTCAAGCCAGTCTCCGAGCGGCAAGGCCTAAGAAGGCCTGGTGCGTGCTAAGCAAACTTAAATAAAATCCCTTAACCCTAAAACCCTAAACCCTAAAAAAGCTGCTGGGCGGGTGGGAAAAAAAAGCTGCTGGACCCTTCATCCTAGGAGCGATCTCTTTAGCCACCTTGGCCTCGGCCGACTGGCCCACGCCCAACTGGCATGGCTGCGTGGACCCCAAGGCTGGAGGGGGGTAGGACACGGCAGCGTCGAGCAAAGCTTGGAAGCAGCAAACGTGACTAGATCTCAATTTTCAACACGGGTTTTATGCAGCCACCGTGAAGAAGAACAGGTCAGCATGTTGCAGTACTTGCTGGAGGGACGGAGAAATTAGGGGCATGCTGCGCTACTCTAAGTCAACGAGACATGCACTTTGTGGCATCGCAAAAGGCGTTGTCTCTGCCATACTGCAACACAAAGCTCTCCATTCAGGAGCGCTCTTCGGTCGCAGCGGGATAGGGGAGGGGAGGCATGCATGCATGAACTTTGCCGATGCATCGCTGTGTAGCACATACCGGAATCAGGTTTGGATGATTTGATGTCGCGCCTGGACCGGAATGACAAAATCCGTCAGATCACGCCAGATCAGAAGCTTGGAGGAGCCTTCACGATTGGGGGCGAAGACTAGGGCGGTTTTGCTAACCCCGACGCCTGAACCCCACCCAATCAGCCTTCCAGTGAGTCCTAGCCGTCGTGAGCCGGGAGATGAAGACTCCGGCAAAAGGTTACCCGTGGCAGATCCGGATGATCGCTGGAATCCTCCCCGCCCTTTGCCAGGAACATGCACCACCTTCACAAGCGGCAAGGAGGAGATTGGCCTTCCTCCTTGGCTCTGGCTGGTCGAGTCCAACACCGGCCTTATGCCTGCAAAGTTCTGTTGCAATGTACTATAGATAGATAGATAGATAATGATAGATAGATAGATAGATAGGCAGACAGATAGAAAGATAGACAGAGAGATAGATAGATAGATAGATAGATAGATAGATAGATAGATATATATATAATATACATACATACATACATACATACATACATACATACACAATTTTTTACACCCACATGCAGCCATTCTTACGTTCACAACCGCACGTCGCATGGTAGCGGTGTCAGCAGCTTGACATGAGCCGAATCTCAGCGTTCAGGTGTCGATGCAGCATGTCCGGCTGAAGGTCATTGCGTGACAAATTTCGTTCCTTGGCCAATTGCTGAGAGCCCTCAGGTTCTCAAGGGTGTTTGACTGTCAGCTAATCAAGCGAACTCCGCCGCATAGTTTGTGTGAATTGCTCCAGGGCCTCGTTCGTTGCCCTAACTCTTCGATCAGCCGGCTGTCACTACAGATGAGGAGGTTTCACGCCAAAGCGAGACCGCCAGGATCCTTTAGGCTTACCGGTGGCCGTTGCACATGGCCGGCTTGGAACATCAGAAAAGCATAGACATCATAGACAGACACGCAGACAAACACAAGTGTCGGAACCTCGTTCCCACTCATGGGTCATTCCATCGGGTGTGCCATTTCCAGCTGTTTCGGACACACAAGCTAGTGGCTGCAGTCTGTATCTGCGAAGCTTGTGTGCAAAGTTCCGTTTGCAAACCAGCTTCGGAGATACCAGCCGCAACGCCGCATCTCACAAGGCACTCTGGCAAGCCATGTCTGACAATGACCTCCGCTAGAACAAAATGGAAAACCATATTGACCAACATAACAGCACCGACAACGGTACGAGTGCCGGCAGTGAAGCTGGCCACAAGTACGGTAGACGGCTAGCACGGTATTGTTCATGACTAGGATACAGAGCAATGTCAATGTACACCAACAGCTTGATCATGTGTGCATTCTGCAGTATAAAGATACAACCCGCAGAGACATTCACGAAGGTTGGACCGATGGGCATAGCTGCCTCCTTCAACGAGTCCTCCTGGCTTCTCAAGGGCCAGGCACGCTGGGCCACGAGGAGTTGTCTATTTCTGACCGTCCAACTCGCTGTATTCATTAATTTTAGTTTTTGATGCACACGTATTACAGTGGCTTTTCGTGGTGATGGAACCTGCACTTTTCCGAGCGGCTTCAGCGCCGGGACGGTCTCAGCTTCAAATCACCGGTTTCAATATGACAGACTGCCGAGCAGAGTCAATTGCCCGAGACAAACAAAAGCAAAGCAATGTAGTGAACAGAGTTGATCGCTGGAATGATCGAACCTTGATCGCGAAAATGTCTTACAAAAGTTAGCCGGACGATGGAACAGAAGGGTGTTCAGGTTTATGCTTGAGTAACATAACATAGACTAGCAGAACTAGCCGTAGAATGCATGATCAGAGACGGTGCAGACGAATGGTGTAGCGAATTTTCCAGTCAGAAAGTATGGCAAGCGACTGATTTGTCGCCAGCACGCTTCTGGTCAGGTCTTGGGCACAGAGCAGCGTGCATTGTCCAACTACGGCGCCTCGCGATTTCATCAGGATCACAAGAATCCTGTGTACCTGGGCTCTATGAGCCATAACGGGTCTCGGGATTCATGTCAAAGGTTTTCAGCTTTGGCTTTACCTCAACCATGGACAACACGTTCATTCTGCACGAGGAGGCTTGCAGAGTGGGTTGTAGGTGGCTTAGCCCATGTGCGCACGGGTCCAGAGAGGGAGAGAAAGACGCATGCGACAGATGCTCCAGCTTGCAGAAAGCGCACGGAAGAACAGAATTTGTTCACCTCCGCCCCGCACACCAAAAATATTGAAGTAAACAGAAGTCAAGTCAAACAAAGAGCCAAGAGAGGTCACAGTCCCTAGTAGTAGATAGGGCAGAGGGCAACGGGTTGCAAAGCACAGTAGTAAGATGTATAAGATGTAGTGAGTAGACCCCCCAGTATGTTCCTTTCCCACATGGGTCTCGCACCAACTTCAAGACTGGCGCAGGCTCGCGCGATGGGTGGGGGCGGGGGGGGCGGGGGGGGCGGGGGGGCGGCGACGCTTCGCAAATTCAGCCCCTTCAAAGGTGTCCAAGCGGGACCGATGCTTGAATGCCCTCTGATCTTAGGTGCTTGACGGGCTTCGGCCCGAACGTCAACATCGCCCGAGACCCTCGCTTCGGACGAACCTCCGAGCTTGCAGGCGAAGATCCGCTCTTGAGCGACTTGGTTGAGAAATCTGTGCAATAGAGAGAACATCCCGTGCTTCCGTCGTCAACCCAGTAGTACTGACACTAATTATAGATGCGCCGCTTCTGTGGAAGAACCGAATCCAAACTTATAGCACGAGCATTTCAGCAAAGATTGACTGGCCATTGGCAATGCGCACACTGGGTGGCGCAGCTCTATTTTACAGCTATATGAGCAAGATTGAGCAAGGCACCGAAACGACGGTATGGGTGTTAGAACGACTGCTGCTAGGACACTACAGATTACCTCGATGGTCATGATGGCCCGACGAGTCAAGGTCACTGTAGCAGACCCGCGGAACTAAAGACAGTTTCACGCACAAATCGAGAGGGGGGCAAAAAATAGACAGTTTCTGATGTCGCGCTTGCAACCTTCCTTAGTGATTCGCTCAGCCATGCAGGAGGCAAAAAAAAACAGCTCCGGCCTGCCCGAGTTGTGAGTGAAAGTCCACGATGGAGGTGCGAACACTCACCGACCTCCCGAGCTTCAACCGGAATGGGAGCATGAGCCATAAGCCTCAATGCACAACGTTTGGTAACCACTGTTTGGGTTGCGCAACATGCTTGGTCTAATCATGTCGACCAGGCCTCCTTCCACTCGCAAGGTGGGACGTACGCCATGAACATGGTGAAGGGGATGCAGGAGAAAGATGCTGCCGGGCACAAGAAGATCGCGGCCTATCTGCTGCCTGGCCTTAATTCCGAAAAGGAACTGCTTAGGGGTTCAGGGTTCCTCGTTGAAGCCCATGCACAGTTGAGATTTGTGCATGCTTCGTCGCTCGTCATGTCTTTCGTTCCTCGTGGCATGTCGACAGTCAAACGATGTTGTTCCAAACGGTCTTTGGTTTGTGAGCTTTGCTTTCAGGGTGACGGGTGAGGCTTTTGATGGTTTCTAGACTCCCAGCTACCCTCTGTTAGACCTGGAATACCCACTCCTTTGAGGGTGTGGCCTGGGAAGGTGGCAGTGAGCGCCGAAACTGCAACATCTCCGAATCCCAACCGCTAGTGAAGTAGAGTCACGCCGCAAGCAGAATACTTTACGTTGCCGAAGTGCTTCTTGGCAGGAAGCACTACACCGCCTACTCCACGGAAGCGAACAGAGGTCACGATACGTGTTTGGGCGGCAAGCATGCATTTGTGGCAATTTCCCAAGAATGACGTGGTGTGAGTATAGTGTGTGTGTATATATATATATATGTGTGTGTGTGTATGTGTGTATATGTACATAAGTATATATATATATACACATTATGTATATATATATATATATATGTACATCTGTCTCTGTCTGTGTCTCTGTCTCTGTTTCTGTCTGTGTCTCTGTCTCTGTTTCTGTCTATTTCTATATCTATCTATCTATCTATCTATCTATCTTCATATATGTATGTATGTATGTATATATATATATATATGCACATGTCAATAACATGTGTATCACAGTCTTAACGGCGATCGTCCTCAGAAGTGGAAAGTATGCCACAGGGAGACAGAGACAGAGAGATCAATCCAGATTCCCCCTTAGGACTTGGGGCAGGACACGAGGAGGGAAGGAGAGAGAAGTCTTGATGCCCAAGTGTCCATCTGCGGCCACGAGTCCCGAGCTGCTGGCACCACTATGGAGGAGATGCCAACTTTAACCTGCGATAGCCGGACACGGACAAAAGCAGCTTTCTCCTGGCAGGTACAACATTTCTACTTTCGATTTCTTCGATACCTATCTCGCTCAGTACAAGCTGGCCTTCACTGCGCAGCCAGCAGGCCAGGCCGGTTGGTGGGGAACCGAACCTCTCAGAGCCCATTCTGCGACCTGCTGCCTTCCCAAGAGGGGTTCTGTGTCAGCACTATGCTGCTCACGCTTTGGCCCTCGGAATCTTTCTGGTCTGTGAAGGCGTGATGTGCTCCTACAATGCCGAGAACGGGCGCCCTTCCTGCGCCAACGACTTCATCCTTAACAAGCAGCTGCGCAGCTGGAAGCCAGCCACTGTGCTGCAGGGGGGGGGGGGTAAACACTGAGCCACACATCCAGTTGGGGGGCCACGGAAATGCTGTCCGTCTGTCATGAGCCTTCAAACCGGTGGTCCTTGATGCAGCCCGAGTTGCACGAAGGCAGCCTTCGCAAAAACCATGTGGCGAGACTTCACTCTCTTTACTCGTGCATGCGGTAGCGCCCCCGCTAACGAGCCATTAGCACAAGACCAAAGTTAAGCAAGAGCGACTAATGATACGCAGCGCAGCTTTACATTAAGTCTTCAAACTTTAAGCCGCAAAGTGTATTTGTTAAGTGTATCTACTGAAGGCTCCTCAATTGCAATTCGCGGTCGCACGGCGTGATCATGTGTTTGCTCGAGTCTCGGGCGCCTGCTCAGGATGCCCATGTCACCACGGACTGCGGTGCAGTGAACAACTTGAGCCTCAGAGTCAGCGATCAGAGTTTTACAGGGTCCGCGGACCAGGCTGTAGGCTTTGCAGTACTTGGGGTTCGGGGCTTGGGGTTTAAGTCATGACGTGGTGTCAAAGGAGTCCCAGCTGCAAGGGAAAGTCAAAGAGCAGTTGCTTGAAGCGGGTCAAGTGGAGCCCAACTGTGTCCTATGCTTGGGATGCTGAGTCCGGTCTTACCGCTTTGAATTGAAATCCTGGGCCTGCTTCGTAAGGAAGGGCCCCCCAGTGAATGCGCCGGATGATGCTCACGCCGCGGCGATGGCACTGATGAACGGAACTGACCTCGAGAAGCTGGGCTTTTTATTCAGTGTATCACCGCACCAGTATGTGCAGTCGGTCGATGTCGGTAGCGCATGCCTCCCCAACTTTGGGGTTTCCCCGAAGTGCCCTCCGAGGATGGGCGACACCCTCTTCTCGAACCTGTCCCAGGCCATCGACATGGGCCTGGCAACTGAAGCACGGCTGACAGAGGCACGCATGAAACGGCAGGAAGCAAATTCAGATCCTTACCTCGAAGGTTCGTGTTCGGTTGCAGAGGGGCCTGGGAGGTACAGGCACACACTTAGACTCTACTGCCATCGTTATCTAAGTACACGGAGGGGCACAAGACATGCTAGCATGCAGATCACGGCGAACTTGGATACTGGAGATTTTGAACATGTCGACCTGCTCCCGTGTCAGGCTGTTCGACGGTCCTTCCAAGTGCAGTTCGAAGTTGGAAGGTTCGACCCGGCAAACAGCACGGAATTTCATCGGCCCCTTGACTTCCGTGAGTGAAGCTAGTTACGACGATGTTCAACTAAGCCAACTCCGTGCCACCTTGCCTCATAAAAAGAAGGCCAGAGTTTCTCAGTTCCCCTCGGCAGCCAAGGTACGGACTCCAGGACATCAATAGCTCGTTGCACCAGCAAATATCCTACGAAGCAGCTCTGCAGAGTTTCGTTCTACTGAGGAACGATGGTCCGGTCCTTCCGATTCGCCAGGGGTCCTCAGTAGCAGTCGTCGGGCCCCACTCGATGAGCCGAAGTCAGCTATTTTCAGACTATGCTGCCGGCAGCCACTGCTTTGACGGTACGGATGCCTGCGTCCCGACGATCACTGAGGGCTTGCGCACGGCCAATGCGGGAGGACGCACGGTTTCCAGCATGGGCGTGGAGATCAACAGCACAAAGGCTGACGGCATCCCAGCCGCCCTGGAAGCTGCTCGCAACGCAGATGTGGTCGTTCTGGCACTTGGGGATGACAGGACGATCGAGACCGAGGGGAAGGACCGGGAGGACACGGCACTCCCAGGTTTGCAAGAGAGCTTTGCCCACAAGGTCCTGGCTTTGAAGAAGCCGACCATCCTGGTCCTTGTCAGCGGTGGGCCCATGGCCATAGATTCCCTCATGAGCCGGAGCGCGGGGAGCCCCTATGCCATTGTGCAAGCTTTCTTTCCGAGCCACAAGGGTGCCGAGGCCCTGGCTGCAAGCTTCTTCGGCAAGGAGAACCGCTGGGGCAAGCTGCCAGTCACAATGTATCCACACAAGTACATCTCCGAACAGCCCATGACAAATTACGACATGTCAAAGGCGCCAGGACGCACGTACAAGTACTACCAGGGCCAGGCACTGTTCTCCTTCGGATATGGCCTGTCCCTTACCACCTTCAAGCTGCAGTGCGCACAGAAGAAGGCGCCAACTGGGAAGCTGGCTGTCGAGTGCAAACTAAGCAACACTGGGAAAGTTTGTGGTGATGAGGTTATTCAGGTTTACCACACGGCAGTGGACATCGGCAAAGTGGATCACCCCCTTCCCAAGCGTGCTCTAAGACACTTCCAGCGGTTGCATGTGCCGGCTGGTGAAGAAGCAACAGTCTCCTTTGATCTCCCAACGTCCATCCTGGAGGTGGTCAACAAGGCCTGTTAAGATAATCTTTTTTGCCAGGGTTGCCTGGGGTCGAGGGCTCTTCATGTATATGATCGTCCGAGTTTTTCCGTTTAGAGAACTACATTACAGTCTAAACTAAGGCCTTTTTCGAGCTTTTGTCGTCGAGGATGGCGAGCAAAAGCTGTACCCGGGAAAGCACGCTCTCATCTTCTCTCGCGGAGAGGCCTCTTTCCCGCAGTTTGCTCAGGGGTACATGGGGCACCTGTAGCTTCCTGCGGATAGGGGTCCTTTCCGGGGCCTTAGTGAGGTCATCAAGTTGACGTGCTCTGGTTGGGGATCCAATGAGGGACCCTCATCGAATATGAGATCCCATCGAGAGGACTACCGACATAGTCTCAGACTCATCGCCAGGTTCGATATCCTCACGTGTCTGCATCCGAGTCTAGCCGTGTAGCCGAGCTTTTCACGATAGAGCAACGGGAACGCAGCGACTCCTGAACAGCTTGTGGTCCAGGTCGACGATGAGCAGCGCTTCGAGATCACTGTGCCAGCCATCGAGGAGCTAGTCATTTGAAGATGCATAGACAGATTGCCGACGCAATCGAGTTACGTTTTATGGCAGTGCGCCAATTTCTAGCCCCTGTGTGCTCTTTTGGAGCCGGAGGCTGGCACGTGGCATGTGGCGACCCACCCGCCCTCTCAGTCTATGTTGTACGTGATACTGTTGAGGCAGGTGTTTTAGCAGATTATGAATCGAGTCGCTGCATGGCGCGGCATGTGTTTCCCATTTGTAGGCATTCCTGAAGAAAGCAGTTTACCTGCCAGACTGGTTGGGGATGAATCGAGAGGTCAAAAGGTGTTCAACACACGCACGTCTAAGCTTTGCTGGACGTCGAAGATGACCAATGACCACTCCTCGGCATCTAGTATGGCTCACTGATGCAAGGTTGGTGTGCGGCCTAAAGCTTCTGGTTTTGGGTTGGTTGCATTGGGGTTACGGTTACTTGTTTGTCTGTCGAGGTGTTATCGGGTGCCCCTCCGGAACCAAGGACATAACTTACTTGGACGACTTTCTTCGGATCACACGAGGGGGCGATGGATCTCTATTTATTCTGGTGAAGGAGGATGCTGCAGGCCGGAATGGTCGACGTGTCACAGCAATGTCTCTATGCACGGATGACCGGATGCTTCCTGGGGGTTGATCCGCGCTTACAAAGCAAAGTCGCAGTAACAAAGACAGTGGTCAATGGTCATACAAAGACTTACGAATGCTGAAGACGAGGATGAACAAGAAAATAAGACGAATACTTGTGGTCGCCACAGCGACAGCAGCACCACGAGATCTACTCGACAGTGTGCCTAGTTCACTCTTCCCGAAGTGGACATGTTTCGTTTTGTGGCGGCGGGAGGTGGGGGGGGGTGGGGTTGGGTTTCTTCCCGACCCTATAGTCAAAATCTGCGCTGCAGCGCATCTAAGCAGAGCCCAGGCATATTCTATCCGTGCCGCCGGCAGCCACATTGGCAAAACCAGATCCTCCATTGAGATAGTTGGTTAGGGTCCTTTGGTGAGTACTCTATCTGCCTTTAGGAGCACGCGGCGCATCTTTCTCGACTGAACGGGAAGTCTGAAGTCACGGCATTCAGCCAAAAGAGGCCAAACATAAACTATGCCAAAGTAGTATCTTGTGCGACGCCCAGGAACAGTAGGAAACTTTACTGGAATTCCGGCAGCATGTGACATGTGTGCCTCAAGTATGGCTGCATGTTGGTGAGATACAACGAGTCACTCCCCAGGCCCCGAAAACCAAGGCCCTTTCTCTCGGCTTTGGGTATTCTTTACGGTGGTAGTAACTGGTAGTTAATAATCATAAGTAGTAATCGCTGTGCTGATATTATGAAGGCTTTGGCTCAAGGACCCATAAGCATCCGCCACACCCCTGAAGGTCCAGATGCTGGCACTCGCGAGAAGCTCAAGAAGGAGCGGCGCTGCATGAGAAGATTCTTCGTAATTTCTTGGGCATGGAAAGCGCATTAAAGCTGACGATTTTGCCGCACATCTGCGGGGTCCAAATCCACATGCTACGCTTGGAAGAGATGATTCGCGCAAGTGAACCGGAATCCCTTGGGAAACCGAAAGGGCCCTGTGCCAATGCCATTGGCCTATCAAGTGACGGACATGCCATAGACGCGAATCCTCCTTTGGTACTTGTACGATTTACATGTAAAGTATATTCAAAGAGCAAGGGATGTTCGGCGGGCCTTCGAGACTGCGACTGGAGGGTGCCAAAATTCGCAGCAAAACGACAGTGCCAAAGCGGCATGTGGGCAAGGAGCGAGCTCAAACAGATGCCAGCATGACCTTTGCACAAGTAGCCGACGGCTGAACAGAACGGATCTCGAAACTTACCAGGGGTGCGTGTATGTCCCGTGCTTATTATTCACAGCTACTCCAACTGCGTGAGGCTAGAGTTGCTGTTTTCGTGCGGGCATCCGGGGCTGTTGTTGGATCAAGACCAGGAGTCAGGCGAGGAAGTGGTGCAGGCTCGGTTAGAGACTGTCAGCCTCCAACAATGCTTGTTCAGTTTGAAGAGCTTCCATCGCAGGGTTCTGGAGCCGTGCGCTGGATCAGTACACTTGGCCTGGGATCGTAAGGCGGGCGAGACGGGGTCTGGGTGCAGCGGATGTGGCACGCGAGCACGTAGTGCACAGAGGTGCTGCGACAATCGTCGGCATGAAGAGAAGAGTCGGTGGAAGCAGAAAAGGATCATGGCATCGTGCTCTGCTTCATGGTGATGTCGCCAGCGCTTTCGTGATCATGTCTTTTAGCCGAGACCTGGTTGTCATCAGCGAAGGTCGGGTGCAAGACTTTCTTCATGCCCTCTGCCGCCAAGTGCATTCGTTTGAGCATCCCCGGGTGGTCTGGGGGACACGCAACCATGACCCAGCAGCCGACTTCTTTAAAGCTTCAACTCTAAAGCCCAACCATGCCCAGTGCACAACTCCAAGCCAGATCTCCAGCCTTTACCCGAGCACTGAGCACCCCAAGCTTCCCCAAAAAAGCAAGCAAAGATATCAAGGCATAGAAAAATAATCTAACATCAAGGTTCTTCCCTTATAGTCCCATATATAACTACATGATACTAAACAGCCCAGCCCAAGTGCCAAGAGCCCAACCACAGTCACACGCAGAGATCAGCCCCGGGGATGGCTCCCAGTGGTGCTTGGTGAGCTCCAAGGTTGGGGCCTCGGGGCTCGTTTTTTTGTTTTTTTTTTGGGGGGGAGCGGGGGGGGGGGGGNNGGGGGGGTTAGGGTTTCGGGTTTAAGCTAGATGTCCATTTTTTGGCTAGCAAACGATCGATGTATACACAATATGTTTAGTCAACGCTTCTGCGTCTTGTTGTCAAGCTGTGATTGTTATGTTTTTTTGAGTCAGAAGTATGCGTGTTGTTTGTGGGTCCTTGCTAGCCAAATCTTTGTCTCGGCGATGGGATCTGCTTCATTGGCTGCACAAGAAGTATGTGGAGGGTTGGAGGTTGAGAAGACTCAGATTTTTGCTGGCGGGTTGCCCATTTCAGTGAGGTCGCTTTCATCGCCGCATGGCTTTACTTTTGGGCCATGCGGTATTCAAAGCGGGAGT
>CAJNJA010009221.1:0-10790 GCA_905231915.1 Symbiodinium necroappetens | reverse complement strand
CCGTTTGCTCCTTGTTTTCAAACTCTCATGTCTCTTTCGAAAGTCTCTAGTCTCTTTCGAGAAGTTTGCTCCTTGTTCTGAATTTATCTTGCGAGCGGTTTTCTCCTTGTTTTCAAATTCTCTCAACATTTTCGACACTCTTTAGTCTCTGTCGAGCGCTTTGCTCCTTGTTCTGAAATCCTCTAGTTCCTTTCGAGCGGATTGCTCCTTGTTGTCAGATTCTCTAGTGACTCTCTTTCGAGCGGTTTGCTCTTTCTTCCGAATTTATTGTGTTGAGATTCTCTAGTCTCTTTCCAAATCTGTAGTCTCTTTGAAGCGGCATGCTCTTTGTTCCGGAATTCTCCAGCCCCTTGCGAGCAAAGGCCTCCTTGCTCCGAAACTTTCTAGTTCCTTTCGAGCGATTTGCTCCTTGGCTTTATTTTCTCTAGTCTCTTTCGAAATTCTCTAGTCTCTTTCGAGCGGTTGGCTCCTTGTCTTCAAGTTCTCTATCGAAATTCTCTCGCCTCCGTCGAGCGGTTTGCCCCTTTTCTGAAATGCTGCAGTTCCTTTCGAGCAGGTTGTCCCAGGTTTCAAATTCTCTATTCTCTTTCGAGCGGGTTGCACCTTGTTCTGAAATTTTCGAGTCTCTTTCGAACGGTCTGCTCCTTGTTCTGAGGCTCTCTAGTTACATTCGAGCGGTTGGCTCCTTGTTTTCCAACTCTCTAGTCGCTTTCGAAATTCTCTGGTCTCTTTCGAGTGGTTTGCTCCTGGTTCTGAAATTCTCTAGTTCCTTTCGAGCGGCTTGCTCCTCGTTTTCAACGTCTTTCGTCTTTCGACATTCTCCAGTCTCTTTCGAACGGCTTACTTCTTCTTCTGAAATACTCTAGTTCGTTTCGAGCGGTTTGCTCCTTGTTTTCAATTTCTCAAATCTCTTTCGAAATTCTCTCGTCTCTTTCGGTCGGTTTTCTCCTTCTTCTGAAACTGTCGAGTTCCTTTCGAGCGGTTTGCTCCTTGTTTTTAAGTTCTCTTTTATCGAAATTCTCTAGTCTCTTTCGAGCGGTTTGCTCCATGTTCTCAAACTCTCTTCCTTTCGAGCGGTAGCGGTTTGCTTCTTCTTTTCAATTTCTCTTTTCTCTGTCGAAATGCTCTAGTCTCTTTCGAGCGGATTGCCCCTTCTTCTGAAAATCTCTAGTTCCTTTCGAGCGGTTTGCTACTTGTTTGCAAATTCTCTAGTCTCTTTCGAGCGGTTTGCCCCTTGTTCTGAGTAGCTTTCGAGCGGGAGCGGTTTGCTCCTTCTTGTCAACATGTCTAGTCTCTTTCGAAATTCCCTCGTCTCTTTCCATCGGTTTGCTCCTTCTTCTGAAACTCTCTAGTTCCTTTCGAGCGGTTTGCTCCTTGTTTTCGAACTCTCTAAACATTTTTCAATGTCTCTAGTCTCTTTCGACCGGATTTTGCTCCTTGTCCTGAAAATCGGTAGTTCCTTTCGAGCGGTAGCGGTTTGCTTCTTGTTTTTAATTTCTCTTTTCTCCTCCGAAATTCTCTAGTCTCTTTCGAGAAGTTTGCTCCTTGTTCTGAATTTCTCTCGTTACTCTAGTTCGTTTCGAGAGGTGTGCTCCTTGTTTTCAAATTCTGTCGACATTTTTCGACATTCTCTAGTCTCTCCAGTCTCGTTCGAGCGGTTGTCTTAAATTCTTTTCGAGCGGTTTGCTCCTCGTTTTCAAACTCTCTACTCTCTTTCAAGCGGTTTGCTCCTTCCTTCTTCCGAAATTCTCTATTTCCTTCCGAGCGGTTTGCTCCTTGTTTTGAGATTCTCTAGTCCCTTTCCGATTCTGTAGTTTCTTTCCAGCGGCGTGCTCTTTGTTCCGGAATTCTCCAGCTCCTTGCGAGCAGAGTCCTCCTTGTTCTGAAACTCTTTAGTTCCTTTCGAGCGGTTTGCTCCTTGGCTTTAATTTCTCTAGTCTCTGTCGAAATTCTCTAGTCTCTTTCGAGCGGCGGGCTCCTCGCTTTCAAGTCCTCTCGTCTCTATCGTAACTCTGTCGCCTCTTTCGAGCGGTTTGCCTCTTTTTCTGAAATTCTCCAATTCCTTTCGAGCGGGTTGCTCCAGGTTTCAAAGCCTCTAGTCTCTTTCGATCGGGTTGCTCCTTGTTCTGAAAGTTTCTAGTCTCTTTCGAGCGGCTTGCTCCTTGTTCTGAGACTCTCTAGTTACATTCGGGCGGTTTGCTCCTTGTTTCAAATTCTCTAGTCACTTTCGAAATTCTNNTCTTTGGTCTCTTTCGAGCGGCTTGCTCCTTGTTTTCAACACGTACTCCGTCAGCGCTGCTCCTTTCCTCATAGCTGGAATCCAGCTAGAGCTTGCGCCCTAAGCTTCTTGACCTTGACGAGGGTTCAAGTTCTGCTGTTAGGTTCCCCCATACTTCAAAGCCATTCATCTTGTCGACGCTCCTCAGCACTTTCAGCGCATTCCTCTTATTCTCTTCTGTCTTCACGGTTCTCAAAGACTGCTGTACCTGCGTGGTTTGCATCTACAGCATCTGTTGTTGCTTCTGCTCGCTTGAGGTGCGCCAAGAACTCGTAGTCAACAAAAGCTAAGAAGTTATTGAACGAAAAGGACCAGTCGCTCCATTGCGACATTTCTTCTTCTTCAATCGTTGCCGAACTAAAGGCTTCCGGTGGCTTCAGGATCTTGCCTCCTGTGTCAAACGGCACTGCGCCGCACTGCTGCGCTGGCGCAGGCGCCGGTCCTTGAACCGGTCTGTTTGCTTGTGCTGCCTCTTGTGCTACGGTCATTCTTTGCAGTGCTTCCGCAAGCTGCTGTTGCTGAGTCGCAGTCTGGTTCGCGACTCTTGCCAGCTCCGCTACCATGAAAGCTTTAAGCCTTACTGTAAACTTCCCTGACTTCACCGACACGCGTCCCAACGTTTCTCAGGTCGCTTGAGCCTAGTCAGAACCTGCAGTCAACAAAATGAGACACTAGGGAGACACTAGTAAAAAAGCATGCAGTGGAAATTGAAATGTTTGTTGAAGTCGCTAGTCTCTTTCGAAATTTCTGGTCTCTTTCGAGCGGTTTGCTTCTTCATCCGAACTTTTCTAGTTGTTTTCGAGCCCTTTGCTCCTTGTTCTCAAACTTTCTAGTCTCTTTCAACATTGTCGAGTCTCTTTCGAACGGTTATTCTGTAGTTCCTTCTCGAGCGGTTTGCTCCCGGCAAACACGTGTTCTAGTCTCTTTGGAAATTTTACAACCTCTTTCGGGCGGATTGCTCCTTGTTCTGAAATTCTCTAGTTCCTTTCGAGCGGTTCGCTCCTTGTTTCAAAGCTTGTAGTCTCTTTCGAAACTCTCCAGTCTCTTTCGAGCGGTTTGCTCCTTTTTCCGAACTATTCTAGTTCATTTCGAGCGGTTTGCTGTCCGTTTTCACACGTGCCAATCTCTTTCCAAATTCTCTGGTCTTTTTCGAGCGCTTTGCTCGCTTTGCTCCTTGTTCTGCAGTCTCTAGTTCCTTTCGAGCGTTTTGCTCCCAGTTTGCAAATTCTTTAGTCGCTTTGTCTCGTTCGAGAGGTTTGCTCCTTTATCCGTCCTTTTCGAATGGTTTGTCCTTGTTTTCAATATCTCCAGTCTCTTTGGGAGGTTGCTACTGCGTGACGGAGGGTATTGGATACTATCGATGATGCTCCGCTCACCGAGCAACATGTTGGTGTAATCGTGGTCGTCTAGGAGAACTCAGAAGCTTCCCGATGCAGGCACACCCCAAACCTTTTCCGCACGTGTTGAAGTCGGTGTGGTCTGTGCAACGGGGAACACACGCACTCTCAATGGCTGGATCAGAGCTAGCAGTAGTACGTACCTGCACTATCCGTAGACTCGGTGGCACTTGAGACACATGTTGCCGGTTTGTTGAGCTTCTCGGACTGAGAGATCAATCCCCTGCTCGGTTGGCAGAGCCGCCCCGAGCAGGTTCATGTACACTGTAACAGGCTGCATCTACATAGCTCACGTAACGACACCGCCAATTGCACGAGGCATCGAGGTCTGTTCGCAGATATTCTGTAATTCCTTTCGAGCGGTTTGCTCCTTGGTTTGAATTCTCCACTCTCTTTCGGAATTCTGTAGTCTCTTTTCGTGCGGTTTGCTCCTGTTTCTGAAATTCTCTAGTTTCTTTGGAGCAGTTTGCGTCTTGTTCTGAAATGCTCTAGTTCCCTTCGAGCGGTTTGCTCCTTGTTGTCAGATTGTCTAGACTCTCCTTCTGTTGAAATTCTCTGTTCTTTTCGAGCGGTTTGCTCCTTGTTTTCACGTTCTCTAGTCTTTCGAAGTTCTCGTCTTTTTCGAGCGGTTTGCTCCTTGTTCTGGAAGTCTCTAGTTCCTTTCCAGCGGCTTGCTCCGTCTTCTGAGTTTCTCTAGTCTCTGTCGAAATTCTCTAGTCTCTTTCGAGCGGTTTGCTCCTAATTCTGAAACTCTGTAGTTCCTTTCGAGCGGTTTGCTCGTTGGTTTCAACTTCTCTAGTCTCTGGCGAAATTCTCTAGTCTCTTTCGAGCGGCTGGCTCCTCGCTTTCAAGTCCTCTCGTCTCTATCGTAACTCTGTCGCCTCTTTCGAGCGGTTATTCTCTAGTTCCTTTTCGCGCGGGTTGGTCCTTGTTTCACGTTCTCTAGTCTTTTTCGAAATTTTCTAGTTTCTTTTGGGCGGGTGGCTCCTGGTTCTGAACCTCCCTAGTTTCTAGCGGTCCGCTCCTTGTTTCAATCCCTCTCGTTTCTTTCGACGCTGTCTAATCGCTTTCGAGAGGTTTGCTCCTTTGTCCGAAATATTCTAGTTCATTTCGAGCGGTTTGCTGTCTGTTTTCATACTTCCCAGTCTCTCTCCAACTTCCTTGTTTTCTTTCGGGCGAGCGGTTTGCTCCTGCTTTGCAATTTCTCGAGTATCTGTCGAAATTCTCTAGTCTCGTTCGAGCGGTTTGCTCCTTTTTCTGAAATTCTCTAGTTCCTTGCGAGGTCTCTAGCCTCTTTCGAGCGGTTTGCTCGTGGTTCTCAAATTCCCTAGCCCCGTTTGAGCGGTTTGCCTTTTTGTTTCAATATCTCTGGTCGTTTCCAAGCGGTTTGCTCTTTCATCTGTCCTGTTCCAGTGGTTTGTCCTTGCATTCAATTTCTCTAGTCTCTTTGGGCGGTTTGCCGCTTCTTCTGATATTCTGTAGTTCCTTTCGAGCGGTAGCGGCTTTCTCCTTGTTTTTAGGCACTCTAGTCTCTGTCGAAAATTCACTAGTCTCTTCGGGCGGTTTGCTCCTGGTTCTGAAATTCTCTAGTGTCTTTCGAGCGGTTTGCTTCTTGTTCTGACATTCTCGAATTCCTTTCGAGCCGTGTGCTCCTTGCTCTCAAATTCTCTAGTCTCTTTCGAGCGGCCTGCTCCTTCTTCTGAAATTATCTTTCCCTTTCGAGCGGCAATTAATTCAACCCGCACTTTTCTTGCTGCCCCTCAGACGTCTCACAGTTCTCCAACACCCTTACAACAACAGGGAAATGCAAGTTGACTTGGGAAACAAGTGCTCCTTTCAGGCACGAGACAGCCCGACAAAAATGTGAATGCTAGACTAGATGTTGTCAGTCCTACTCTATGTTGCCCCGACAGCTTGGGCTGCTTCGTACATGTCGGGGAGCCTCGTCTGCCAGGACACTGATTGAATCCCCGATCCCAGTCCAGTGTAAAGTTCTTTTCAAGCTCTTTTCCTTGTGGTTCATGACAAATCGGCGGACACTCAGAATTCAAGGTGTCCATGCAAGAAAGTAGCGGGGGGGACCCCATTTCGCTTGTCTAGCTTTTTCAACTATGGCAGCAGTTTTTGGTACGTGGGTCTGCATGTCCGGGTCCCTTCAATAATTCTAAATTCAATAAGCCCTGAAAAGTGGAGGTTTGGCGCTCTCTCACTCTCTCTCTCTCTCTCTCTCACTCTCTCTCTCTGTCTCACTCACTCTCTCTCTCTCTCTCTCTCTGTCTAGCATGCTCTCTCTGTCTAGCATGCTATGCAGCCAGGCAAGCGAAGTCTGAATGCTTGGACTAAGTTTTTGCGACGCAGTAAGGTACACCGGAAACATCAACAACGAACGATAACACGCCACTCCAACAGGCGACGACGTCAGGAACCGCCACTCAAAGCGGCGACGCGAACGAACGAAAACAACCGACAAACAAGAATGTCCCCTTGCGTTCCAGGCCTCGGAGGGGCTGCACCACAGCGCAGGAAGGCCCGTAACAACGGCGAGGAGCTGTTCCCTGAACATGACGCAGCCACGAGCCCAGGACAGGCGCGAAGCCGCCTGTCCTCTCCCGCCTCGCCCTCCTCCACCCAGATGTAGAACGCAGAACCTGCTGAGAGCTCAAAACTCAAAGAATGGAAAGTTTGAACTGGTCTCGGCACCTGCGTGCAGGAGCTCCTGCTCTTGGAGCAGTGGGCTTGACCGAACAACTGGCCACAAGGAGCGGACCAAAAGCTCGTCCGGCCCTCACCAAACCGAAGCCAAGGCAGAAGAGCACGCAGGAATGCACAGTACCAAATCACCTGAGGAGCACACAGCTCTCCGTAGTTGCCCAGACCTCGAGGGACTCAAGCTCGGAACTCAAGCGGCCTCCTTCTGTCCAGTGCCTCAATCTCCAGTGGTGATTCCTGCGGTGGTGGGAGGGGCCCGCACACCTGAGCCGCACGAACGCTCGATGAAGGGATGGTCTCATGGCGTAATCCTTTGCCTTCGCCACTTGCAGCGCTTCCTCTAAGCCTGCAGCGGGGGTTGATTGCGAGACAGCTGCCCGAAACCTCGCGCACAGTAGCACTCAAAGCTTTTGACTCCCGCCTTCGTTGCGTCCTGCGTCAGCGGAATTTCGGCGTTCTGACATGATTGGAGATCACAGGTGCACCCACATAAGCTTCTGGTTGAAACTTGCTGTACTCTCGCAACAATTAGAGCGCTTGTCGACAGTGGTACCTGGTGGCCACCCAAATGCCATCAGTTGTGCAGCTAAAGCCCAAGTGGAATCCAGATCCTTGTTGAAAAGCTCAGGGTACTACTATAACCCTGTACGACTCACAGGTGTGCAACAGCCTTGCCGCCGATGCCGGTGCCGACCATGTCAGGAAGCTTCCCGCGGACCTCGCTAACTTGGGAGGCTGCCGGGGGTGTCGGCGCAGGCCTGCTAGGCTGCTGGCACACCTAATCTGCTGCTGTTCCCTAAAGCGGGGGCACCGTATTGCGATAGGAAGCCGTAATACAGCAATTCAAGGATGAACCCCATTTGTGCAAACCAGTGGATGATGAGAGCCCGTGGAAGCTCCCGTCACAGTTCCCTTTGTGGATGCCTCTTGCAAGGAGATGCCGGCAGCCTCCAGGGCCTCGATTGTGTTGGGTTTGAACACGTTGCTGGCGCTCAACTGGTCCAGGAATTCACGCGCTGGAGAAGCACTCTCAGTCAGGGCCGGAGTTCTGCCTTTGGCTTGCTGAGTCGCACGCGCTGCATCCCTTTTCATTGCCCTCGGCAAGGATCCCCACAACAAGCATCTCGGTGCCGACCTAGCAAACAAGCTGCATTTGAGACGTGGACTTCTTGCTGAGGCACCGGAAGCACTCTTGAGAACTTGGCAGATTAGGGCTAGAGGCTAGCTGCCTACGACGACGACGACGACGACGACTACACTACCCTACCCTACCCTACCCTACCCTACACTACACTACACTACACTAACACTACACTACACGACACGACACGACACGACACGACACGACACGACACTACACTACACTACACTACACTACACGACACCACACCACCACCACCACCACCACTACTACTACTACTACTACTACTACTACTACTACTGCCACTACTGCTACTACTAGACAGACAGCCTTGACCTAAGAGCAACAAAACTGAGACCACAGCAACGAAACATGAACGATCAGCCAAAAGATGCAACCTGCGAACTTCCCACTGGTACACCTGTATAATACTTACGATGGCAACAACAATGATGACAACTATTCCGCCTGCTCATCATCATTGTTGAAGGATACAAGCGGAAACAACAATGGCGCGAACATATATGGCATGGTTCTGCTGCCACTGCACCGCTCACGATGATGATGAAGCTGAACAGCCCACGCTGTGGAAACGTCCAGTGCTGACACGGCGGCCTAACAAGCCACTCAGCGCACCGCTGTTCCAGTCGAAAAATGACCTGCTGCTTTGCCTTTTAGCCACAAAGCATAATCTGATGACAACCTGAAACAGAAAGGTGCACTCGATAACGCTCAACCCCCAGAAACCAATCTTTTGGCTTGCATTCGCGGCTGAGCGCCCGGACGTAATCATCGCAGTGAAGCTACACAAGGCTCATTGCACGGCACAGGCCAAGTAGAAAGACAGTCAGATTGCCATGAAGAGCCTTTTGTGCTACAGGGCTAACAAGCTCAAGCCCCCGACATGCTACACCTGGCTGTTAGTATTTGTGTGTGTGCTGATGCAAGTGCACACAAATGCCATAACACACGGACGTGGCAGGAAGCCCCATGAGCTATGCTGGGCAGGTCGATTCACAACTCGTTTCAGGGACATATGAAATGAGGCCCTTTCTTAGCAACTCCCATCGCGGCAAAGCCAAGCGCGCGCGTATCTGCCCGTCTTGCCAACGACCTGCGCGGAAGCAGCGAGCAAATCCCTTCCCACAACCCGGCCATTGGATAAAGCGTGCAGCAGGCAGCTTTGGAGTACAGCTGGTGGCTACGAAAGTCTTGAACCTGCCATCTCAAGCACATGGCTCTGCCAGCAAACGCGCAGCAATTTGCCGGTACATGGCGTGTATTCTGCGATTGAGACACCTACTTGTAAGTGCCAGCAGAGTTGCAAGAAAGGTCAAGTTGGCGAGCCTTCACGTGGTTTGCACTGCAGTCGGCTTTTGTCTTGCGAGTGGGCTTTGAAACCCAGCGGCAGCTGCATCGACCTGCGCGGCAAAGCATGTTTCTGCAACGACTCACTAACATCACTCGCGACCCACGATCCCAGGCCGAAAACATGAAGCACCAGTCAATACAGCCGTCACGAACTGCCCGCGCCACATTCACGTTTGTACTGCATCTGACCGTGATGTACGCCGACAAGACCATGAGGCTCATGAGCAAAGCAGATAATTGGTCCAACATCTGCGACGGGCGATCTTCGCGTAACCATACGCGCATGTTACTTTCTATGTTTTGTATACCTGCAGGATAAATTCAATTTGTGGTGCGTGAGGAGGCCGACGTGTCTCCTAACATCTAGGCTTGCCCACACGATGCATTGCCCTTGGCCGTGGTAGCTTTGGCGATGGTTTGTGGCGAGTTCGTTCCGAAGGCGGTTTGGTGTACACTCGCCCGGAGTTATGTTCCGCAATGCTGCTGGCCTTACATGTCTTGTGCTCACATTTCGTTGCTTCTTTTTTGCCGAGCGAGATTTACAGCGCGTCCAGCCCGTGGAGAAAAGGCTCATTGCGGCGGCACAAGCAAATTGGATGCGTGTTGGTGACGTGCGCTGGAAAGACTTGCAACGGCCATGCTGGAAAGCATCGTGGATTCTGAGATTGTCATGGCCCCCATTCCTCCTCATGTTATAGCACAAAAGCATAATCCCAGACGGCAAATGAACATCCACAGCCACTGCCCCGAGCTTCAATTATGAAGCATGAGAAGCCAGACTCACAGCTGGCACACAGCTGAAAAGCCATAGGTCCACAGCGAAGTCCGCTTTGGATAGGATAGCATCTCGCTCTGACGTTGCCAAGGACAGCACAGGGCAAAGAGACGCTATAGCATCAGCTACTAGCAATGACTTGCCACAACTGCAGAGCGCAAAAAGCTTGAACTCACAGTGTACCCTGGCACAGGTGTGCGTCAGCATGAGCATGCCCTATATTTACTGGACCACAGAAAGAAACACAAAGTCAGCGTCTGAATCACAGGCTCTCTTACATTCTATGACAAACCACTGCAAGACGTCTTTCTAGTGGTACAAGATGGTGCAAGAAACGGTAACAAGCTTACAGATCTAGCAACTCTTCGTGGGTGCAAGGTCACAAGAAGCTAGGAGCCCATGCACTTCCCCACCTCCTTGTGAGGTTGCATCTGCATGTCGTCGATGTGTACGCACCTGGTGGTAAGCTGGATTTCATGATCCATTTGAGAAACCAGATCTTCAAGCCTCATGCCTGTGCAAGCTGCCAGTGAGAACTGCCAGCCATCTAAAGCCATGCAGAGCATGCGAGGCTGGTACCCCTTTCTGGGTGGAATGGCTAGCAGTTGCTTGAGAGTCCACGAAAACCTCTGGTTTGGTGCAGTGGTTAGCGAATACTTTTCATACCGACAGCGCATCGTGGACAACGTCGTTTGGTTATGCAGCTGGTACGAGGAGACTACAGAATCTGCAGAATCTCATCGCGGGTCCCACCTAAGCGTCCATCCCATTCTGCACCAGTGACCGGTTGGCCAGCAGTAACAGGAAAGACTCTCGTCTCAGCAGTTCCCAACACGCTGTGACGCCGTGCCTGCAGCCAAGGGCGCGGCGCGGCTGCGCCGACGGCTAAGGCACTGAGGGAGCTTCACGAAAGCGGCGATCGGGAAGTGCCTGGACCAGGGGCCGAGCCTTCTCAAAATGGGCTTGGATCGCTTTTTTTGTGCACTGCACTCTCCGGGCCGCTTCTGAAGGCCCGCCAAAAACTACCAGTAAGGGGCCTTTCAGAGGGGGTCGACGCTGCGAAGGGAGGCTCATGGCTGCGATGGCAAAGTCCACACAAGCCTCGTCATTGCGTGTCTC
>CAJNJA010009220.1:0-41388 GCA_905231915.1 Symbiodinium necroappetens | reverse complement strand
GGTGACGTCGTAGACCTGGCGGGCGACGGTGGGGACGTGGACCGCGTCGTCGGAGTCCGTCAGGAGCAGCGCGCCGTGGCGGTCGAGCGTCAGGACCGTCGCCTCGAGCTCGAGCGATTCGTGGAGCGTCCGGGCGATGGGCTCGTTGGTTCGCACGACCGGGCCGTCGCCCTCGGTCGTCATCCCCGTCGCGAGCTCGGCTTCGCTCCTGTTGGGCGTGATGGCGGTCGCCCCGGCGTACCGTGAGTAGTCCGTGAGGCGCGAGGGGTCGACGAAGACGGGCTTCCCCTTCGCCCGGCACGCGTCGATGATCCGCCGGCACACGTCCTCGTTGCACACGCCTTTTCCGTAGTCCTCGATCGCGACCGCGTCCGCCCGGTCGATCGCCGCTTCGAGCTTCGCGAGGAGCAGCTCGCGGACGGAATCCGCGATGGGCGTCCGGGACTCGTAGTCCACGCGGAACATCTTCTGCGGGNNGGGTGGCGGTGCTGGGCGAGGCCGATCATGTTCCGCTTGACGGTGGTGGGGCGTTTGGCGTCCGGGATCATCCCGTCGCACGAGACGCCGGCGCGGGTCAGCTCGTCGGTGAGCACGCGGCCCGCGCCGTCCTCGCCGATGACGCCGAAGGCCTCGACCTGCGCATGCAGCGCGATGAGGTCCATGCAGACGTTGGCCGCGCCGCCCGGCATGCGCTCCTCGCGCCGGACCTCGAGGATGGGGACCGGGGCGTCGCCCGTGAGGCGTTCGGCGTCGCCGTAGACGAGCTCGTCGAGCATGAAATCGCCGACGACGAGCACGCGGAAGCCGCCCCAGTTCGCGAGTTGTTCGAAGAGCCCTGTCACGCAGGAAAGAGTAGCACCCCCGGGAGCGCCCGTCACGACGGCTCAGAGCCGGGTCAGGTTGCTGTCGTCGGGCGGGAGAACGGCCATCGCGATGAGCTTCTTGAGCGCCCGCGCGCCCTCGAGGAAGCCGATGCCCAGGCGCGGGATGAGCACCTTCGCGAGCGCGTCGGAATCCTCCGGGATGACGCGCCGGAGCTTCACCCAGTCCTTGTGCGTCACGATGAGCGCGTCCGCATCCTCGGCCCGCTTGAGCAGGGCCGACGCGTCCTCGGCGCTCCAGTCGTGGTGGTCCCGCCGGACGTCCCGCTCGACGACCTCCGCGCCCGCGGCGCGCACCTGGCGGAGGAAGGCCTCGGGGTTCCCGATGGCGCAGGCGACAACGACTCGGGCGCCGTTGAGGGCCGCGACCTCGCGGACGCCGCCCTCCGCGCCGACGGTGAGCCCCTCCCACGCGTGCGTCGCGAGGGCGACGGGCTTGTCGCCGGTGACGCGCTCGATGTTCGCGGTCAGCTCGTTGAGCTTCGCCTCGCTCGTCTTGTCGGCGCGGGTCACGATGACCGCGTCCGCGCGCGCCAGCGACGAGACCGGCTCGCGGAGCCACCCCGCCGGCAGGCACCGATCTTCGAAGGGGCTGCGCATCGCGTCGATCAGCACAAGATCCAGGTCGCGCGCGAGGAAGCGGTGCTGGAACCCGTCGTCGAGAATCGCGCAGTCCGCCTGGTGCTTCTTGACGAGCGTGCGTACGCCCGCGACGCGGTCCGGGTTCGCGACGACGGGCACGCCGGTGAGGCGGTCGGCGTACTCCTGCTGCTCGTCCGAGACGCCCGCCTGCTTAGGGCCGTAGCCGCGCATCGCGATGCCCGGGGAGCGCCACAGCTCCTTCAGCTGACGCGCGACGTGCATGACCATGGGCGTCTTGCCCGTGCCGCCGACGCTCAGGTTGCCGACGCTGATCACGGGGACGTCCGCGGTGCGCACGTTCTTGCCGCCATCGAACGCGCGGTTCCGCCGCGCAACGGCGAAGCGGTACCCCGGCTCGATCAGGCGGGCGACGGGTCGCAGCGCGCGGGGGAGCGGGCCGGGCTCACTCATCGCCCGCCTCCCGACGCCCGAGGAGCCACTCGCGGAGTTCGGTGTGCCTCTCCCGCGCGAGCCGCGCGGTGTTCAGCGCGTCGAGCATCGCCATGAGCACCATCACCACCACGAGCACGATGCACACCGACCACACGATCACCCACGCCCCGGGCTCGCGTTTCCAGTCGAAGATCGAGAGCCCGCACACCAGCGCGGGCACGAGCGTCATCATCACCACACCGTTGACCTGCCGGATGCGCCGTCGCGTCACGTCCATCGCTCCGGCGCGGTTCAGCGCCATCAGGTGCCCCCACAGGAACACGACGAGGCCGAACCCGCTCGGCACGGTCACGAACCACGGGAGCATCACGTCCTGGTTCACGCGCGGGGCTCCGTCCGGGCGACCGCCGACTCGAACCGTTCCAGGATGTCGGGCAAGGTCTGCATCGGGAGTCCCATGACGGTGGTCTCGTCCCCTTCACAGGTGATCGGCCACCCGTCCTCCACGCGTTCAGCGAAATTGTACGCCCCGGCTTTCCCGCGCCAGGAACCGCTTTTCACGTATTCGACGCGCGAGCGCTCGGAAACGTTCCCCACGGTGACGTGGGCGATATCGACCATCACGAGGCGCCGGCCTTCCTCGCCGATCAACGCGACGCCCGTCGCGACGCGGTGCGAGCCGTTGTTGAGCGTGTCCACGATCCGCGCCGCGTCGCGCTCGTCGCGCGGCTGGCCGATGATCGTGTCTCCCTTGATGACGACGGTGTCCGCGCCGAGAACCACCGCGCCGTCGCGGTCCGCGAGCCGGTCCCACCCGCCGCGAGCCTTGAGGTACGCCAGCGCCATGACCCACTTCGACGCATCAACGCATCCCGGCACGAGCCCGCCGTCGTCGATGCCAGACGGGATGACCTCGTGCGACAGCCCGCGCTCGTCGAGCAGCGACCGCCGCCTCGGCGACCTGCTCGCGAGCAGCAGGCGGACCTCAGACCGCGGCACGATCCACCTGCCCCGGCGCGAGCCGTTCGGCGCACGCGTCGAAGACGGATTCGAGCGTGATCGCCGCCATGGCGCGCGACGCGCTCGCCTCGTCCTTGTGCCGGTTGCCGTTCTCCGGCGCGATCGCCTGGATGACGTCCGCCTCGCGCCGGTACGGGCCGACGAGCGAGACGTCCGTCAGCCCGAACAGCCCGACGGTGGGGCGGTCGAAGCCGACCGCCATGTGCAGCGCGGCCGAGTCGTTCGCGACGACCAGCGCCGCTCGCTCGATGACGGCCATGAGCTTGCCCACGTCCGTCGCGCCGACGAGGTCGAGCACGCGGTCGTCTCCCGAGAATCGTTCCGTCAGCGCGGCGCACTGCTCGCGCTCGGAGTCCGCCCCGACGATCGCGACCCGGGAGGCGAGCCCGTCCGTGAGCAGGCGGTCAGTCAGATCGACGAAGCGATCGATCGGCCAGCGCTTGCCCGCCCAGCGGCTTGTCGGGGCGATCACGGTGACCGGCTCGCCGCCGAGCCGGGCGAGCGCCCAGGAGGCGTCGGCCTCCGAGGTGTAGAGCCGCATATCGCGGACGGCCTCGATCCCCATCGCCTCGACGAGCGCGAGCATCCGGTCCACGGTGTGCATCGACTTTGGCGCATCGACCCGGCGATTGAGCCCGAGCCGCCCGAGTTCCGCGGCGTTGGCGAACCCCACGCGGCCCTTCGCCCCGCTCACGAGGGCGAACAGGCCGCTCCGGGCGAGGCCCTGGCAGTCGAGGACGAGGTCGTACCTGGGCTCGCGGAGCTCGCGGAGAAAGGCGAGGAGCCGGGCCGAGGCGGATGGACGCCAGAGGCGGCCGATCGCCACCTGTTTTCGCGGGAAGGGGACAACTTTTGAAAGATCCGGGTGGTGCGCCACGGCCCCCTCGAACCCGGTCTGGACGAGCCAGTCGATGCGGGCGTCGGGCCACGCCCGGCGGAGGCTCGCGAGCACGGGGACGCTCCGGCAGACATCGCCCAGGGCGCTGGGTCGGATGATCAGGACGCGTTCCGGGCTGGATTGGGGTGAAATCGGAGGGGCCGTCTTCACAGTAAGCCAATAGTAGCCCATCGCGTCGGTGGCGTATCATGATGGTGCGCACACAGCGCTCAGCACACACTCGTTTGGAGGTCTCCCATGTCATCCCTGAGAACCCGCCTCGCGAGCGGCTTTGTCGCCGCCGCGGTGATCGTCACCCCGTTTGCCGCCGCCCCCGCCTTGGCGCAGGACGCCAAGACCATGGTCGTGCTCGAGTCCGCCGGCCTCGGCGAGCTCCTGCCGTCCGAGAAGGACAGGGCCCTGCGCGACGCGATCGCCATGATCCCCGCCAAGTTCGGCGAGTTCCGAGCCACCATGCCGGAGCTCCAGCAGATCCCCGAGTTCATGACGGACTCGGCCTTCACCGCGATCTCATCCCCGTGGCGTCTCGCCATCACGGACAAGGGGTTCGACCAGAACTCCGGCAGCCCGGGCGTCGGGCTCGTGATGAGCTTCAAGATGCCGGCCGAGAACGGCAAGGCCCACGCCGATTCGATGCACCAGACCGTCAGCGCGATGATGCAGATGTCCGGCATGCCCATGCCCATCGAGCAGTCCTCGAAGTACGCGTCCATGTCGAGCTTCACCGTGCCGTTCATGTTCCCGCTCCCGGTGAACTTCGGCCCGCGTGAGGCGGGCGACGGCTGGCGCTACGAGTTCCACGTGGGCGCGGTCGTCGATCCGGACGGCGCATTCGACGATCTCCCCGGCGCTGGCGGCGGGAACGCCGTGATGCGCGGCAAAGTCGACCTCGCGACCTTCACGCCCTACGTGAACATGGCCGCCGGCATGGCCGCCATGGCCGGCCCGGAGGTCGTCGCGATGTTCGATTCGATGCGCGACTCCGGGTTCATCGGCGAGGACGCGATCACCATCGATTTCGTCTCCGGCTACCAGGGCAACAAGAGCGTCGGCACGTTTACGATGCGCGGGCTGGGCCTCGATCGCGGCGTGCTCATGGGGCTCACGGACCACACGATCTCCAAGAAGGACCTCGCCGCGGTTCCCGCGGACGCCACCTTCGCCGAGATCCAGAAGGTCGACTTCCAGACCCAGTGGCACAACTTCAAGTCGCAGATGGAGCAGTTCGTCGGGCCCGAGATGCTCAACGAGGGCCTCGCCCAGTTCCAGCAGATGACCGGCTTCAACTTTGAGACGCAGGTCCTGCCCTCCTTCGGCGACACCACCGTCTTCTACCTGAGCGATTCCACGGGCGGCTCCTCGTGGCTCTCCACGGTCATGGCCGTGTCCCTCAAGGACTCGGAGACCTTCTCGAGCTTCTGGAACAGCACCACTAACATCGCCAACACGATGATCGCGCAGCAGACCGCGGGCCAGCCCTTCGGTGCGCACATCCGCCACTTTGAAGTCAACGGCACGCCCTTCTCGCAGATCCAGTTCCCCGGCCTGCCCATCCCCCTCGAGCCCACGTTCTCCGTCGCCGGCGACTGGCTCGTCATCGGCATCTGCCCGCAGGCGTGCCACGCGGCGGTCGACCAGATCACGAACGGTCGGCGCGACATCTCCGCCAACGACGCCTTCGCCAAGGCGACCCGCGGGATGCCCGGTTCCACCTACATGATGTTCATCGACGCCGAGCGGACGATGCGGGACGGCTACCCCTACATCACCATGCTCGGCTCGGCGGTCGCGAACTTCGTCCGCGAGAACTCCCTCGAGGGCACCCGCGGGGGCCCGGGCCTCGTCGTCCCGACGTACGCCCAGCTCGCCGAGGGCGTCTCCGCCTCCGTCATGCACAGCTACTGGGACGGGGACGACTACGTCACCACTTCGGTCTCCGACAGCTCCATGCTCGTGAACATCGCGTCGGTGCTCGGCATCGGCGATATCGGCGACATCGTCTCGTCCATGCTCGTCGGCGGCGGCATCGGCGCCGCGATCGCCGAGCAGTCCCACCAGGCCAACCAGTGGCAGAACTGGGAAGAAGAAAACTGGGACGACGAATGGGAAGAGCAGGAGCACGAGCACGAAGGCGAGAAGCACCACTAACCACCGGAGGTCTCCATGACCCCCGTTCGGCGAGCGCTCCTCGCCATCACGCTGATCACCATCACCCTCCGGTCGATCGCCTCGGCCGGAGGGTTTTCGCATCCGGTCCACCCCGACGCGATCTCGTGGTGGCGGTTCGACCCCTCGCGGTTCGCCTCGACGGACAAGGCCCCGGCCGAGCGGCGCGTCTTCCTCGCGACGATCCGGGCCGCGATCGCCTCGGGCCTGCTCGGCGACGGAACGTCCGCGAAGATCATCGAGGGCGTGCTCGCCGCCTCGGACGTCGGCGCCGTGCCGCACACGCTCTCGCTCTTCGATTTCGAAGCCGGGCGACCGCCCTCGGGCGTCGGCATCGATATCTCCGAGCTGCGGATGGTCCTCGAGCTCCACACCGGGGAGAACCACGACCACTACATGCGCACCGTGCGCGCGATCGTCGTCGACGCGGAGCGCGCCAAGTCCGGCGAGCAGTCCAGGTCCGTCGAGCGACAGCGCGTGATCGATCTGCCCGACGGCACGCAGGCCGTCGCCTTCTCACTCGAGGGCTGGCCCGCGTGGCGCGAGATCTCCTGGACCTCCCGCGGCGATTCATTCGTGATCGCGCTGGGTCGCGGGGCGTTGGAACGACGCTTCGCCGACGCCCCGCCCAACGCCGACCCCGCCTGGACGGCGCACGAGGCGATCGTCGACGCCGCTCGACCGGAGGGCGACGTCTTCTTTACCGCCTACCTCGACATCGATCACCTCCGCGAATCGTTCCCCGAGGCGTTCGAGCGTGGGCGCACGCCTCGGATGACCGAAGCGTTGGGACTCAAAGACGCCTCCCGCCTGATGCTCCACGGGCGATTCGTCGACTCGCCCGGCGACCGGCCCCCGATGCTCGCGATCGACTCGACCACGACGGACCGCATCACCGGGACCCTGACGCGCCACGAGGCGACGCTCGACGCGTGGCCCGAGGGTGAGATCCTCGTCCCGCCGCTCGCCGGCTCGTACCTCATCGCGTCGAAGCTCGACTGGCACGAATTCGCGCGCACTCTGCTCAACATCAACCGCGCCACGACCATGGACCACGACCTGTGGCGGTACCAGCGCAAGGAGCGGGAGTGGCGCGCGGAGCACGGCGAGAAGTTCGACGCGACCCTCGATCGGCTCGCCCCGTGGCTCGTGATCTCGGACGACCCGACACCCCTCGTCCCCATCCCGGGCCTCAGCACGCTCGTGATCCCGCTCAAAGGCGACACGGAGACCGAATCGTTCGAGCGCGACATGGCCGCGCTGCTCGAACCTTGGGCCGACGTCGTCACGCCCTCCGCCGGTGGGTTCTGGACGCTCTCGATCCACGAATCCGGCCTCGTGCGCTTCCCGACCTGGTCGGTCACGACCGCGAACGGACGCGGCGCCATCGCCGCGGGGTGGGGGCCGCAGGTCGTCCGACGGGTCACCGAGGTGCTCGGGGGCGCCGATCCCCGATAACTTCGCGTTCCCGTTCGCTCCGGAAGCGCGCCGCCCGCACAGACGGACCCCCGAACGTGAAACTCCTCGACTCACGCTCATGTGGTGGCACAGTTGGGGTATGACAACGAAAGATCAGATCCGTGCCCGGCGCGCGACGCGCGCCGCCCTGGCCGCCGGCCTCCTCGCCGCGGCCGTGATGATCCCCGGGGCCGCGTGCCCGGCCGACGCGACGGCCCGCCCCGGCGTCGAAAGCCGTCAGCCGGAGGTGGCGCACACGCCGCTGCTCCCGCGCCAGACGCGTCACATCATCAAATTCCACCGCTGGGGACTCGCCTAAAAACGGCGCGAGAATTCACGTCCGAGAACCGAATCCGGATCCTGCGCACCAGCGAAACCGCCCGTGAACGACCCCACCTCGGGGCTGTTCCGTGGCAACACGGGGCAGCCCCATTCCCGCATATGCGGCTCAGTCCCATCTCATCCAGTCCGGCACGTAGCGCGGCCCGTTCGCCTCGCCGACCGATCCCACTCGGAATCGATCGTGTGTGATCCAGCCCGGCTGCGCCGCTTCCGTCGTTACGCTCCCGTCGGCGTGCGCCGCGTTCGTCGCGTGACCGATGTGGCGGAACGCCGTCGTGGGTGAGGCGTTGACACGCCACTCACCGTCGCCCTCGTAGAGCATCGGCGGATCGAGAAGCGACGTGCCCCGAGGGAGGGAAGAGGCGGGGAGCAGTGTGTCAGCGAAGACGAGAAGTTCGCTCGGGTGCAGGACGTGCGAGAGCCGTTTCCAGCGTTGCCCGCCGATCGTGAAGCTCCACCCCGGCGTGCGGGGCGGGCAGAGGTAGTAGCCGTTGTAGCCGTAGGTCGTGGTGAGCTGTCCCGTCGAGCCCTGCGGGACGTACGAGCCCTCGGGCTGGCTTGGGCACTGGAAGACACTGCCCTCGCGGAGCGAATCGCTCAGGTACGGCGCCAGGAAGCCGTCGGCGTACACGACTTCGCCGCTCACGTTCCCCGCGCCGCCCCACCAGAAGACCGAATCGCCCGTGCCCACGTCCTCGTAGGAGGTGTACGCGAGGGGCATCGCCCAGTCGTCGTAATCGTTGGCGTACACGCGCCACGCGACAGCGAGCTGGCGGAGGTTCGAGGCGCACTGCACCGTTCTCGCCGCGTCCCGCGCCCCGCCCAGCGCCGGGAGCAGCAGCGAGACGAGCACCGCGATCACCGCGACGACCACCAGCAGTTCGATCAGCGTGAACCCACGCCGCCCGCTCACGATCCACCCCCGGTGACATCGTCTGATTCGTTCGACCGCAGCGCCGCACGCAACGCGTCGCGGTCCTGCGCATCGATCACTGAATCTCCGTTCACGTCTCGCTCGCCCTGGCCGGACTCCCACGCGTAGAGGTCGCTGGCGTCCACGCGGCAGTTCCGATCGACGTCTTCCGGCGCATACCCGGCGAACCCGCCGAACGCGTGAAGACCGCTCGCGCCGATGGTGTAGAGCACGCCGTCCGCGATCGCGGGTGTGCTGCCGGCACCCGCGAACGCCTCGACAACAAAGCCGGGGTCTCCCGGTTCCAACTCGAGGTCGATCAGGTACAGGTCCGTGTTCGGCCCGAAGAACCCGCCCGAGAGCGGCGGGGTCCCGGCGTACGCAAACGCGCCGGTGTCCGTTTCGACAGCAACGGGCACGTGTGTCCAGCCGCCGATGCTGAAGAACGTCCCGCCGTCGAGCGTCGCGAGCGCCGTGTCCCAGAGGCGTGATCCGTCGGAAGAAAAGAGCTGGAGGGACGGCAGCGACCCGAATCCCGCGAGGCCGGCCGAGATCAGCACGCGTCCGTCAACGAGCACGATCGGGAGCGAATCTGTTCGGTTCGAGGGCGCCGACCACACGAGCGAGCCGTCCGACGCGTCGAGCTTCACGAGGTTCGCCGAATCCTGGCCGCCGCTGAACGTGTAGCTCGATGCGTAGAGAAAGCCGTTGCGCGTCGAAACGCCGGAGTAAAACCCGGTGTTGATCGTGTTGGTGAACGTCCAGAGCGGCGGTGGGGCGGTCGTTGAGGTCGCGTCGAAGGCGCGCACGCGGCCGGGAGTTCCCAGGTTGAAATCGCCCGCGTCGCTCACGTAGACAACACCGCCGGCGTACGCGGGGGTGTTGCCGGAGGACGCGCCGCCGAGCGGGATGCGCCAGACGATCTCGCCCGGCTCGTACGGGTTGCTCGCGCCGTCGAACGGATCGACGTTGACGCAGTACAGGGACCCGCCGCCCTGGAGGAAGAACCCGTCCGAATCCGTGACGAAGAGCCGGTCCGACGGCCCGAGGTCCGACGTGACGATCGGCGAAGCGTTGACCACGTCCAGGAGCAGGTCGGCCGTCCACATCGCGTCGCCCGTGCGCGCGTCGAACGCGGCGACCGAGTCGCCCGACGCGACGATTACCGTGCGGTTCGCCTCGTCGACGAGCGGGGAAGACCACGAATCGAGCGCCGGGCGCTCGATTACGGCGCTGAATCGGACCGACCCGTCGACCCGGTCGATCGCGTAGAGGCGATCGATCCCGCCGGACTCGCCCAGCGCGTAGACCAGGCCCCCGAGCACCACCGGCCCGCTCTGCCCGATGAAGCCGATCGGGAGGCCGTTTTCGTCGTGCGACGCGACCCAATCGGGCGATCCGAGAGGGGACGCGAATCCCGTGGCGCGAGCGTTATGCGACGCGTCGCGGGCGAGCATCGGCCAGGACTCGAACCCGGCGCGCGCAACGGAAGCGAGGAGCGCCGCCAGAACCGCGATGTACGCACATATGCGCATAAGCCCCGCGGGCGCCCTCCGACGCCCGCAGAGCGAGTGATCGATCTCAGACTCGTCGGCGACGCGACACGCACAGTGCGCCGGCGAACGCCAGCACGGCCGCACCCGGAGCGGGGACCGCGACGTCAACAACGGCGTCGATCTCGGGCGAGAAGCCCGAGCCGACCGGGTTGCTGATCCGAACGAATCGCACCTCGCTCAGCCCGAACGCGCCGATGTCGATGCCCGTCCCGCCGCCCGAACCGTTGTAGCCCGCGACGATCTCCGAGAAGCTCAGGCCGTCGGCGCTGAAGCCCGGGTCGACCGGTCGTGTGAAATCGGTCTCGACCGCGCCGGGCGTGGGCGAGAAGGGATTGAGCAGATCCGAGTACCCGAGCGTCGGGTACGACCCGTCCGCGTCGACACCGGTCGCCGCGACCCAGGTCAGCCCGTCGGCCGAGAGTTCGACGACGCCGCCCTCGCCGAAGAGCGTCGCGGGGGACCCCGTCTGGCCGTTCGGGAAATCGGCGTCGAGGTACGACGCGTTGCCGAAGATGAGCAGGTCGATCCCGAAGGGGTTCGCTGCGTCGTTGGTGACCGGCTCGTCGAACCCGAGGGTGATCGAGCCGCCCGCGCCGAGCGTGACGACCTGGTCGACGTTGAACGCGCCGTTGAAGGGTGTCACCGCACCGGGTGAAGTGAACGGGGCGTTGTCGCCGGTGAAGCGTGCGGGCTCGCCCAACGACGCATTCGGGTTGACGTAGTCCTGGTTCGCCCCGGCGCCCTGGTCGTAGCTCACCACGGTGTCCGCCCACGGGTCGAACCCCGCCAGCGCGACCGTCCCGCCGGCGCAGGTCACCACGCACGCTGCCATCGCATATCGATGCATTTCTCGTCTTCCTTCCGTTGCTGTCCGTTCCGAAATACGCGCGGAACGACTCCCGTGAACAACCTGCCCACGCGATTCGGTGCTGCGGTCCGGAACTGGAGGGCGCGGGAGACACGCCATCAGATCGCGGGCCGCCCGTAAACGCGAGGGCGCCTCAATCGGTCTCAGGCAGGTCTTCCGGCTTCGGGCTCGACGGGGCTCGGCCTTCCCGGGCCCGCCGTTGCGGCGTTCCCAGTGGCGTTGAGTGAGTCCCGCGCTCCCTTCACGGCGGCGCGTCCGCGGTGGCGTTTCACCACACTTCCCTTTTCACCCCGGGCTCTGTGCCCGGGGCACCTCAGACGGAGGGACGCTACCACGTCCGAGAACCCCCCGCAATCCGGAGTCGGACTTGATTAAATTCCGGACTGAATGAATACTTTTCTATCGCTTTTTCACGATCTGGCACCCTCAGGACCGTTTCCATGCCCCGGTACGACTACACCTGCCCCTCGAACGGCCGCACCGTCGAGGTGTCGCACCCGATGTCGCGTCTGGTCAAAACATGGGCGGAAGTGTGCGAGCTCGCCGAGGTCGAACCGGGCGACACGCCCGGCGACGCGCCGGTGGTCAAAGAGTTGAGCACCGGGACACGGATCGAAGGCGATTCGCACAACAACACCGTTTCTCTTCCACAATCCTGCGCGTGCGGCCACGCGCACGGCTGCGGCCGTCACTGATCGGATCCACCACGATGTACGGAAAATCCACAGAAAACGCGATCGCGGCCATGTCTCGTCTCGCCGAGGTCTGGGACGGCGGCAACACCCTGCTTTCCGCGGCGGATATCGCGGAGAATCGCAAGCTGCAGAAGCCGTTCGTCTCAAAGATTCTTTCGAATCTCGCGCAGGCGGGCCTCGTGCAGGGCACACGCGGTCCCGGAGGCGGCTTCCGCCTCTCCAAGCCGCCGCAAGAGATCTCGCTCTACGACGTCTACCTCGTCTTCGAGCGAGAGAACGAGTCGCTCAACTGCCCCTTCGGCGGCGGGATCTGCGGCGTCGGGCAGGAGTGTGTCCTGCACGACAAACTCGTCGACATGCAGGACGCCAAACGCGATTTTCTGACGAAGACCTCCTTCGAAGAGTTCCGCGTGGCGTACCAGGAGCAGGGCCTGCGCCCCGCGACCGAACTCGGCATCTCCGCGCAGCCGCGGAAGAGCCTCCGCGCCCGCGAGACGCATTCTTCGACAGAGTAGCGCCGCCGGCCGGCGGAACGTCCGCATAACGCCCGGGGCCGCCCGAGAATCGGGGGCCCGGCGCACTCTTTTGATGCGACGTGCCCGGCGCGCATCGATACGGACGTGAAAACGTGTCGATAACGCACAGGCACGCATGGCTACCGCTGCGCCCCATCCCGACTCCCTGCTTCGCCGCTACTGGGCGGCGGTCTTTGTTGCGCTGCTCGGCGTGGCGTCGGTGCTCACGGTCTTCACGATGAGTTTCACCAACGCCAAAGCTGAGGCCCGCGCTGATTTCGCTGAGTTGGTTCGCCATCACAGCGCCGCGCTCGAGAACGAGTACGTCGCCACGCACGCCGCGCTCATGTCCGCGTCGGGCTTCTTCTCCGCGAGCGACAACGTGACGGAAGAAGAGTGGCGTGTGTTCGTTCGGACGATCCTGCCCGATCGGATGTTCGAACGGATCGAGCGTTTCTTCTACATCCCGCTCCTCCGGAAATCTGACGTCGACGGCTACGAGCGTCGTGTGCTTGACGAGAGCGGCGAGCCGTTCGATGTGTACCGCCGCCCGGGTCGGCGCCCGGACATCGACTGGGCGGCGCCGGTTCGCTTCGCGTTCCCCGCGGACCCCGCGGACAGCGCCGTCGGCCTCGATCTCACTTCGTCCCGCGAGGCGTGCCGGGCGCTCATCCGCTCGGCGCAGCAGCACGCGATGACCCGGACGAAGCAATTTCGCTTCAGCCTCGATACGAACAACCTCAACGACGTCACGCTCTTCTACCCCGTGTACGGCGGTGCCGACGTGTCGGCGATGTCGCCCGAACAGCGGCTGGAAAGCACGGTGGGGTGGGTCGCGGTCCTGCTGCCGATCGACGACCAGCTGGAGCGATTCGCCTCATCGATCAAAGGCGGCTGCGAGGTCGAGCTGTACAAGGGCACACCCGGAGACGGTCACCGGCTGATCTCCTGCTGGTACGGCCCGGAGGACGCGGGCGCCGCGCCGGTCGGCGAGCCGTGGACGATCACCGTGCCGTTCGCCATCGACGACACGGATTGGCACCTCCGCGTGCAACGCGAGGCCGCGTCGCCCGCTGCGCTGGCCGGTATGGCCCTGCTGCCGAGCGCGGTCGCGGCGGTCGTCTCGGCCCTGATCATCGCGCTTGTCGCCGTGCTGACCGGCACGCGCGACCGCGCCACGTCGATCGCCTCGCGGATCACGAGGGAACTCGAGAGCAAAGAGCGGCTGCTGCAGCACGCGGGCAAGCTCGCGGGGCTCGGCGGGTGGGAGCTCGATCTCCGGACCGAGCGGCTCACGTGGTCGGAGCAGACCCGGCGCATCCACGAGGTCGACGACGGCTACGTGGAAAACGTCGAGAGCGCCATCAAGTTCTACAAGGGGGCCTCGCGGGACACCATCCGATTCGCGGTGAACGCGTGCATCGAGAAGGGGCTGCCGTACGACTTGCAGCTGCCGTTCGTCACCGCCACCGGGAAGAACCTCTGGGTGCGGGCTTTGGGCGAGGCCGAGTACGAGGGGGGGCGGGTCGTGCGGATCCGCGGCGCGTTCCAGGACATCACCGAGCAGGTCGAGATCGAGCAGGAACTCCTCAAGGCGAAGGAGGAGGCCGAATCCGCGAGCCTCGCCAAGAGCCAGTTCCTCGCCAATATGAGCCACGAGATCCGCACGCCGATGACCGCGATCATCGGCTACTCGGACATCCTCTCCCGGTCGGCGCTGAGCGAGCAGGAGCGGCGCTCGCACCTCGCCACCATCCGGCGCAACAGCGAGCACCTGCTCGCGATCATCAACGACATCCTCGACCTGTCCAAGATCGAGGCCGGCCGGCTCGAGGTCGAGCGGGTGCCGATGTCCGTGCTCTCCGTGCTCGAGGAGGTGGCCTCGCTGTACCGACCGCGCGCGCAGGAAAAGGGGCTGGAGTTCAGGCTCAAGCTGGAGTCCCGCCTCCCGGAGCGCGTGCTCTCGGACCCCGTCCGGTTGCGCCAGATCCTGTTCAACCTCGTCTCCAACGCCATCAAGTTCACGAGCGCGGGCTCGGTCGAACTCGCCCTGCGCTTCAGCGAGGACAACCACATCCTCCGTATCGACGTGAAGGACACCGGCATCGGCATGAGCCAGGAGGTCATCGACCGCGTCTTCGACGCGTTCACGCAGGCCGATATCTCGACGACCCGCGAGTACGGCGGGACCGGGCTCGGCCTGAAGATCTCCTCGACCCTCGCGGAGAGGCTGGGCGGCGCGCTTTGCGCCACGTCCGAGCCGGGCGAGGGCAGCACGTTCACCCTCAAGGTTGAGCTCGAGCCCGATCCGAGCTGCAACGGCGTCTTCGATCCGGAGCACGTGGACCTCGACGAGCTCATCCGCGAGGAACCCCCCGAGGAGGCTGAGGAACGCGAGACCGAGCGGATCTCGCTCGCCGGGACGCGGATCCTCGTCGCGGAGGACGGCCCGGACAACCAGCGCCTGGTCCGGCACTTCCTCGAGGAGACGGACGCAATTGTCACCATCGTCGCCAACGGCGAGCTCGCGATGAAGGAGCTCGAACGCGGCGAGGCGTCGAGCAGCCCGTACACGATGATCCTGATGGACATGCAGATGCCCGTGCTCGACGGGTACAGCGCCACGAGGGCGCTCCGAGGGCGCGGGGTCAAGGTCCCCATCGTCGCGCTCACGGCGCACGCGATGGAAAGCGACAAGGCTCAGTGCCTCGATTCGGGGTGCAACGACCACGTGGCCAAACCCATCAACCGCGCCGAGTTGATCCGCGTGTGCGCCTACTGGTGCGCGATCGCCGCGAACGAGCGGCGCGTCGCCTGAGTCACGCCGGCGGCAGGCACGCCCGCGCGACCCGGCCGAAGCGCTCGGCCTCCTCCTCGGCCCACGACCCGTCCCGGCCGAGCGCGGCCGCGAGCCCGCGCGCGACGCGCTCCGCGCACGCCAGGCACGCGCCCGCGTCCTCGATCAGCAGCCGCCGCCGTCGCGCGAGCACGTCCTCGACGGTCCGGGCCATCTCGTGCTCGGCCATCCGGGCGACGTCCGCGTCGCTCAGGTCCACCGACGCGTGCACCCGCTCGCCGGCGGGTCGGTCGAACACGGGCGGCACGTAGGGCTCGAGCGAGTGGCCCGCCGTCTCGCACCTCGAAGGCCCGAGGCCGCCCGCACGCTCGCACGCGTCGGTCGCGTCCTGCGCGATCTGGCGGTACGTCGTCCACTTCCCGCCCGTGACGGTAACGAGGCCCGACCCGGGCGTCACGCGGACGACATGGTTCCGCGCGATCTTCGACGTCGTTGTGGCTGGCCCGGACCGCACGAGCGGCCGGATCCCCGCGAAGACGGACCGGATGTCCGACCGCTCGAGCGGCTCGCGGACATAGCGGTTGAGCGTCCGCAGGATGAACTCGACCTCCGTCGCCATCGCCACCGGCTCGTCCGGCACACGGTCCAGCGCCGTGTCCGTCGTCCCCACGATCACCGAGCGGCCGAAGGGGATGGCGAACAGGATGCGCTCGTCGTCCGTCTTCGGGATCATCATCGCGTGATCACCGGGCAAGTCGGAGCGCCCGAAGACGAGGTGCGCCCCCTGGCTCGGCACGATCATCCCCTCCGCGCCGGGCTCGTCGAGCCGGCGGACGTCGTCCGACCACGGCCCGCACGCGTTGAGGACGGCCCTGGCGCGAACCTCGAACGATTCTCCGGTCTCCTCGTCGCGGACGCTCACGCCGCGGACGCGCCCGTCCTCGTCCTTGAGCAGGCCGGTCACGCCGGCGTAGTTCGCCAGCACGGCCCCGTGCTTCGAGGCCCCCGTCGCGAGCGTGAGGCAGAGCCGGGCGTCGTCGAAACGGGCGTCGAAGTAGAGGTTGCCGCCGGCGAACGCGTCGTCCTTCGCGTAGGGCAGGAGCCGCGAGACGCCGGTCGCGCCGAGGCCGCTCGATCGCGCAAGGGTCTTTGAGCCCGCGAGCAGGTCGTACACGCCCAGTCCGAGGCGGTAGTACGCCTTCGTCCAGACGCTCTCGCACGGGATCACAAAGCCAAGGGCCCCAACGAGCGAGGGGGCGTTGGCGAGGAGCCGCTCGCGCTCGCGGAGCGATTCCTTCACGAGGGAGATGTTCCCCTGCCGGAGGTAGCGGAGGCCCCCGTGGATGAGCTTGGTCGATTTACTCGACGTGCCCGACGCGAAGTCGCGACGTTCGACAAGGGCGACGTCGTACCCGCGCAGGGACGCGTCGAGCGCAACGCCGAGCCCGATCGAGCCGCCGCCGACAACAAGGATGTCGTACGGCTCGGCGCGAGCTTGCATCGCCCGGATGTCCTCGTCGCGGTTCATGCGTCGGCGAGCCTCGCGCGTTCGACGGCGCGCGACCAGGCGCGACGCCGTTCCCGTGCCTCGTCCTCGCTCATGGTCGGTTCGAACGTCTTCTCGATGCTCTGCGTGCGTTCGAGCGCCGCGAAATCCGGCCAGACGCCCGACGCGATCCCGGCCAGGTACGCCGCGCCGAGCGCGGTGGTCTCGACGTTGTGCGGTCGCGACACGGGGACGCGGAGCAGGTCCGCCTGGAACTGGAGCAGCGCGTCGTTCTTCGACGCGCCGCCATCGACGCGCAGCTCCTCGATCGGCGCCCCGGAATCCTCGCGCATCGCGCGGAGGAGGTCCGCGCACTGGAAGGCGATCGACTCCACCGCGGCCCGCGCGATGTGGGCCCTGGTCGACCCGCGCGTCAGCCCGCAGATGAGCCCTCGGGCGTGCTGGTCCCAGTGCGGCGCCCCGAGCCCCGCGAAGGCGGGGACGAGGAAGACCCCGCCCGAATCCGGCACGGAGTTCGCCAGCGCCTCGACCTCCGAGCTCGACCGGATGATCCCGAGCCCGTCGCGGAGCCACTGCACGACGGCGCCCGCGATGAACACCGCGCCCTCCAGCGCGTACGTCGTCTCGCCGCGGTGCGTCCAGCCGACGGTCGAGAGCAGTCGGTTCTTCGAGGGGACGGGCGCGGCGCCCACGTTCGTGAGCATGAACGCGCCGGTGCCGTACGTCGCCTTGGCGAGGTGCTTGTGGACGCAGAGTTGCCCGGCGAGCGCGCCCTGCTGGTCGCCGATGATCGAGGCGAGCCGCACGCCCTTCACGGGCTCGACCGAGGCCTCGCCGAGCTCGCCGGAGGACTCGACCACTTCGGGCAGGAGCGAGCGGGGGATCCCGAAGAGCTCGAGCAGCTCGTCGTCCCAGGCGAGTGTTTCCAGATTGAAGAGCATCGTGCGCGAGGCGTTGGACGTGTCCGTGATGTGCCGCGCCCCGCCCGTGAGCTTCCACGCGAGCCAGCAGTCGATCGTGCCGAAGGCCAGCTCGCCCCGCTCGGCCCGCTCGCGGACGCCGTGGACGTGCTCGAGGATCCACGCGAGCTTCGTGGCGGAGAAGTAGGCGTCGATTTCCAGTCCGGTCTTCGCGCGGATCGCTTCCGCGTGGCCGTCGACGCGGAGGCGGTCGCAGTGCGCCGAGGTGCGGCGGTCCTGCCAGACGATCGCCCGGCCCACCGGTTCGCCTGTTGCGCGGTCCCAGACAAGCGTCGTCTCGCGCTGGTTCGTGATGCCGATGCCCGCGACGTCCCCCGCGCCGATGCCAGCGCTCGCCATCGCGTCGCCGATGGTCGCGAGCTGGGTCCGCCAGATCTCGTTCGCGTCGTGCTCCACGAGCCCGGGCTCGGGGTAGTGCTGGGTGAACTCCCGCTGCGCCGTCGCGACGGGCTCACCCTGGTCGGAGAACACGATGGTCCGCGAAGAGGTCGTGCCCTGATCGATGCCGAGGATGAAAGCCATGGCGAGATGGTAAAGCGGTCACTCGGGCCCGTCACCGCGGGGCAAGCTTCCCGCTGAACCCGCTCGCGGGGGCGTCGCCGCCCAGGGCGCGGGCGATCGTCGTGACGTTGTGGTCGATCATGCCGATGTACGTCCCCTCGTAGGTGCCCGGAGCGCCCATCGCGTCGGAGTAGAGCTCGCCGCCGATGGTCACCTCGTGCCCGCGGGCCCTGGCGCCCTCGATCAGGGCCTTGACGTTGCGGTCGGAGACGGTGGACTCGACGAAGACCGCCTTGATCTCCCGGGTGACGAGCATGTCGACGAGCCGCTCGATGTCGCGCAGGCCCGCCTCCGATTCCGTCGAGATCCCCTGGATGCCCACCACCTCCATGTTGTAGCGCCGGCCCAGGTAACCGAAGGCGTCGTGCGCCGTGACGAGGACGCGCCCCGATTCGGGCACCGTGCCGAGCACGCGTTCCGCATAAGCGTCGATGGCCTCGAGCTCTTCCGCGTACTCCCTCGCGCGCTCGCGGTAAGCCCCGGCATTCTCGGGGTCCTGCTCGCTCAACGCCGATTCGATGGCCGGGACGATCTTCGCCCACGCGGTTGGGTCCATCCAGACGTGCGGATCCGGGTGGCCGGGCGTTTCCTCGTCCTCGAGGAGTGTTGAGTGGTCCAGCGCGTCGCCGAGAGCGATCACGACCCGCTCGGCGTTCGCGGCACGCGTCAGGGCGTCGGTCATCTTCCCTTCGAGGTGCAGGCCGTTGTAGAACACAACGTCGGCGCGCAGGATCGCGGTGATGTCCGTCCGCGTCGGCTTGTAGAGGTGGGGGTCCACGCCCTCGCCCATGAGGCTCGTCACGGTCGCGTGATCCCCGGCGATTTCACTGGCCACGTCCGCGATCATGCCGGTCGTGCAGACGACGCTGACCTGGGCCGAGGCGACGGCCGAGGTTGCGGCGGTGATCAGGATGGCGATGCATTCGAGGACGCGTTTCATCGGTGAAGTCTCCGCGTGTGGGTTGGGGATGATCGAAATGTAGCATATGCTACATTTCGGGTGGACGCAACCCTCCAAAGCGGCTCTTTGGCCCGCCTGTCGCCCCGAAAACAGGTTTTTGCAAAACTTGGGGCCCGGATCGCCGTACTATGAAGTGGCACTGTCGCTCGCATCGGGCGTCAGAATTGCGAAGGAGGCCCGTGATGAGCCCGATCCAGCGAGTCCTGCGCCGAGCTGCCGTCCGGCTCTCGCTCCAACGCCTCCTCGCCACCCTCGTTTTTACGCTCACCATCGCGGGTGTCGCCCTGCTTGCGCTCCGCATCGCCGAGCGAGGCGGGCTGGTCTCGCTTGATTGGCAGGTGGCCGCCATCGTCGGCGCGGGCGTCGCGTTCGTCGCGGCCCTTGCCTGGGTCATCTTCCGCCTGCCCGGACGCGAAGGCACCGCCCGGATCGTCGACGAGGCCGCGGGGTTGAAGGAATCGCTCTCCACGGCCCTCGCGGTCGAGAACCAGACGGACGCCTGGAGCCAGGCCGCCGTCGCGGACGCCGTGCGCAAGGCTCGCGGGCTGTCCGTTGCCCGGACGTTCCCGTGGGCGGCGCCCAGGCGCTGGCCCGCGCCGTTCGTCGCGGTGGCGTTGTTTATGCTCGCCGGACTGCTCCCGAGCTTCGACCTGCTCGGCGAGGCCGAGGCGAAGGAGGAGAACCGCGAGGCCGCCCGGCAGATCGAGGCCGCGAAGGCCGAGGTGCAGGAGATCGAGACCCGTGTGAGTGAGACGCTCAAAGAGCTGGGCGTCGAGGACGAGCTCGACGAGTTCGACGCAACCGCGGACCTGAAGAAACCAGAGAAACCCGAGGACGTCCGCCGGCGAGCGGTGGCGAAGCTGACGAGCGTGCAGGACCGGCTTTCCGAGATGCGCGAGAAGCAGCAGGGCGAGTCGATGGACGCGCTCCGCGACCGCCTCCGGGACCTCAAGCAGGGCGACACCGGTCCGATCGACGAGTTCACCAAGGCGATGCAGAAGGGCGACTTCCAGGGCGCGAAGGACGCCATGCAGAAGCTGAAGGAGAAGCTCCAGGACGGCTCGCTCAGCAAAGAGCAGAAGGACCAGCTCGCCAAGCAGCTCGAGTCGCTCGGCGAGCAGCTCTCGAAACTGGCCCAGGACCGCGAGGATCTCCGGAAGAAGCTCGCGGAGGCCGGGCTCGACCCGAACCTCGCCTCGGCCGACCCCGAGGCGCTCAAGCAGGCGCTGCAGAAAGCGCAGAACCTGACCGAGGCGCAGAAGGAGGCCATCCAGAAGATGGCGAACTCCTGCAATTCGGCGTGCTCGCAGTGCAACGCGATGGCGTCGATGTGCGCGAGCATGGGTAAGTCGGGCGATTCGCTCTCGGCGTCCGAGATGGCGGCGATGGACGCGAAACTCGGCGAGCTCGCCGGGGCGCAGTCCTCGCTCGCGCAGATGGACGCGGCGATGGCCGAGTTCAAGAAGCAGATGGAATCGCTCTGCCAGGGCATGGGCCAGTGCGAGGGCGACAACTACGACCCGTTCGCCCGCCCGCAGCCCGGCTCCAAAGGTCGCGGGGCCGGCACGCCCTACCAGCAGAAGGCCGAGTACACCGCGAAGAACGAGAAGTCGAACCTCCGGAATCAGGACGGCCCGATCATCGGCAGCACGTTCATCCAGGGCGGCCAGATCCGGGGCGAGGCGCAGCAGTCGTTCTCCGACGCCGTGCGCGCGAGCGAGCTCATCGCCAACGAGGCGATCGAAGAGAACGCGATCCCCAAGCAGTACCACGAGGCGATCAAGAACTACTTCGGCCGGCTCGAGAAGGCCTCGGCCACGACCAGCGAACCCGAACCGAACCAGGAGTAAGCCGGCTTGATCGTTGCGAAGCGGGTCGTTTGTACGCGTGAACTGATCGCGGGACTTATCGGGTGTGCGCTGCTCCTCGTGGCGACGGTCGTCGGTTCCTGCGCACCGCCGGGCGAGGATTCCGGCGGGCGGGAAGTCGTGGTCTACTGCTCGGCCGACGATTACATCGCCAAGCCGATCTTCGAGGCGTTCACGCGCGAGACGGGGATCGCCGTGCTCTTCCAGGGCGACACCGAGGCGACGAAGACCGTCGGCCTCGTCGAGAAGCTCCGGGCCGAGCGGGCCCGCCCGCGCGCCGACGTCTTCTGGTCGAGCGACGCGTACCTGCTCGCCTCGATGGCGGGCGAGGGGCACTTCGCGCCGATCGATCCGTCTCTCCTGGCCGACTGGCCCGGCGACGCGCAGGACCCCGAGGGCCGGTACGTCATGTTCGCGGAACGCGCCCGCGTGCTCGCCCGCAGCACCACGCGCGTCGACGAGATCAACGCGCCGACCAACCTCTGGGACCTGACCGACCCGTTCTGGAAGGACCGCGTCGTGATGGCGCGCCCGCAGTTCGGCACCACGCGCGCGCACATGGCGGCGCTCGTCGCGACCTGGGGCGAGGAGACCGCGCGCGAGTGGCTCACCCTGATGAAGGCCAACGGCATCCGCCTCGTCGACGGCAACTCCGTCGTCGTCCGCGAGGTCGGTTCGGGTGCCGCGGACATCGGCCTCACCGACACCGACGACGTCTGGTCCGGTCGGCGCAACGGCTGGCCCGTCGATCTCGTCTACATCGATCACCAGCACCGCGTGCAGGGCTTCCCCGCCGGTGAGGGCGGCGCGATGGTCATCGCCAACGCCGCGGCACCGATCGCGGGCGGCCCGAACCCGGACGCGGCGCAGGCGTTCATCCGCTTCCTCGTGAGCGAGGAGGCCGAACGCCTGCTCGCCGAGAGCGATTCGCGAAACATCCCGGTGCGTCCCGGGCTCTCCGCGGAGTACCCCGAGCTGCACATCGAGAACCCCCTCCGCATCCCGATCGATGACATCACCGCGGCGCTGCCCGTCGCGATGAGGCTGTGCGAGGAGATCCTGTGAGGCCCCGCGGCGAGCACTCGGGTCTTCCCGCGCACTTGATCGCGTGGTTCTCGCCGCTCGCTTGTCTGGCCGTCGCCCTCGCCGTCTCTCTTGGGCTCCTCGCGGGTTCGTCGCTCTCTCCGGACGCGTTCGCGCAGGCGTTCGACGAATCGTTCTTCCGCCTCGCGCTGCGGACGGCGCTCGTCTCGCTCGCCATCGGGGTTTTCGCCACGCTCCTCGCCCTGCCCTGGGCGTGGGCGATCGGAAACCGTGTGTCGCGCGGGCCGGGGGGGCTGGGCGTGCTCGCGATGACGCCGCTCCTCCTGCCCAGCTATCTCGCGTACGCCGCGTGGTCCCTCCTCCGTGCCCCCGGGTCGTGGCTCGGCGACCGGATCGCGACGGCTCCCGTCGAGGTCCTCGAGTTCGCGAATCTGGCGCAGGCCGTGCTCAGTCTGGCACTGTGGTCGTGGCCGCTCGCGGTCCTCGTGCTCGCCCCGGCCGTCCGTTCGCTCGGTCGCGACGCCCTGGACGCCCTCGCGCTCACGCCCTGTTCGCGCGTTCAGCGTGCATTGCTCATCGCACGCGAGCTGCGCGGCTCGCTCATCGGCGCGGTCGTCCTCGTCGCGATCGTCATGGCGGGCAGCGCCGTTCCGCTCCACGTCGCGCAGGTCGAGACGTACGCCATCGCCTCCTGGCGGGCCATCGCGGAGGGACGCACGTCGAGCGGCCTGCTCGCCCCGGCGCTGCCGACGATCCTGCTCGCCGCGTTCGGCGCGGGGCTTGTTCTTCGGCTGGCTGTTGATCGCGGGGACGCGCCGGCCACCGGCACGCCGCACGCACGGGTTTCCCGTGTCGCCCTGGTGCTCTCGATCCTGGTCTTCGCCGTCGCGGTGGGGGGGCCGCTCGCGCTCTTCGCCGGCGCGATGCCCGGTCGCAACCCGATCGGTCAGTTTCTCTCCGTCGCGGGCGAATCGCTCGCGCGGAGCGCCGCGCTCGGCGGCGCCGTCGGCCTTCTCGGGGTGCTGATCGCGTTCTCGTCCGCGTTCGCTGCGCGGACCCGTGCGACGATCGTTTCCGGAGGTGTATGGCTCCTGCTGGCGCTCGTTCCGGGCGTGATCATCGGGTCGGCCGTCGCCCGAGCCTCGGTGGCTCACGCGACGCTCGACGCGCTGGGGCGCACGAGCGCCGGCCTCACGCTGGCGCACGTCGCCCGGTTCGGCGCGGTCGCGTGGATCGTGGGCGTGCTCCTCGCGAGCCGCGAGCACGCGGACCTGCGCGGCGCAAGGCGCGTCTTCTGGCGCGGCACGCTCGCGTCGTGGGCCGCGAGCTTCGGGCCGGGGCGGCTCGCCGGGTCGCTCGCCGGCGTGCTCCTCGCCGTCGCGCTGCTTAGTGTTCACGAGATCGAGGCCGCCGTCGTCGCCGCGCCCGCGGGCGTGCAGCCCTTCGCCCGGCAGATGCTGAGCTGGCTCCACTATCTCAGGGACGATGCGCTCACGACGGGCGCGTTCCTGCTCGGCGCGTTCGGTCTCGCGTTCGCGCTGCTCGCGGCGCTCCTGCTCCGCCTGGGCCTGCGGCGCACGTCGGGCGTCGCCGCGTGCGTTCTGGCCGTCGCGCTGGTCGGGTGCGACGATTCCGGCGTCGACGAGCGGGGGCGGATCCTCAACGCGAGCGTGATCGGCCATGTCGGGCGGGGCGACGGCTCGTTTGTCTACCCGCGCGCGATCGACGCGCACGATGGCACGATGTGGATCATCGACAAGACCGCCCGCGTCCAGCAGATGACCACCTCGGGCGAGACCGTCCGGAGCTGGACCATGCCCGCGCTGGACCGCGGCAAGCCCTGCGGGCTGACGTGGGGGATCGACAACCATCTGTACGTCGCGGACACCCACGAGCAGCGTGTGAGCGTCTTCGATCTCGCGAGCGACGACCCGCTCTCGACCATGCGCACCTTCGGGGAGTACGGCGAGGGTCCCGGCCAGTTCATCTACCCGACCGACGTGGCCCTGCTCTGGGACGAGAGCGGCGAGGTCGAGCGGATCTACGTCTCCGAGTACGGCGGGAACGACCGGATCAGCGTCTTCGACGCCGAGTTCGGATTCCTCTTCGAGTTCGGCGAGCTGGGCATCCCGCGGGAGGGCGCGGTCACGTTCCGGCGGCCGCAGTCCGTGCTCGTCGATCACGAGCGGCGCGAGCTGATCATCGCGGACGCGGGCAACCACCGCGTCGGCCGCTTCACGCTCGACGGCGAGCCCATCGCGTGGTTTGGCCACGAGGGCGGGCTCGCGAGCAAGGCCCCGGGCGAGTTCTCGTACCCCTACGGCCTCGCGCTCGCGCCGGACGGCTCGGTCCTCGTGAGCGAGTTCGGCAATTCTCGCGTGCAGCGCATCGACCTGGAGACCGGCGCGTGCGTCGGCTCGTACGGCGCCACCGGCTCCGATGCGGGCGAGCTGCTCGCGCCGTGGGCCGTGGCGTGCGACGGGCGGACCGTCATCGTGCTCGATTCCGCGAACAACCGCGTGCAGCGGTTCCCCCTCCCTGCGAGGATGTCCATGCCGTGATCGTCGGGCCGATCCAATTCGACGCGCCGCAGTACCTCGTGCTCGCACCGATCCTCTGGGCGCTCGCGTGGCTCATCGCCCGCAAGAGCCTCAGCGGGCTGGGTCGGGTCACGCGCCACGCCGCGCTCGTCGCCCGCGCGCTGCTGATCTTGCTCGTCGCCGTCGCCCTCGCCGACCCGCAGTGGCGGCGCGAAGCCGAGGACGTCGCCGTTGTCGTCGTCACGGACACGAGCCGCTCGATGCCCGGCGCCGACACGCAGAACCTCGTCGAGTACCTCAAGAGCATCACGTCCAAAGCCGAGCGGACCGACCGCATGGGCGTCGTCACGGCCGCCGAGCAGGCGTACGTCCAGGCCCGCCCCCTCGATCGCAAGGAGCCGCTCCGCGTCGCCGAGGAGATGCGCCCGGGCGACTGGTTCACCGGCGGCTCCAACGGCACGGACCTCCAGTCGGCCGTGGAGACGGGCATCGCCCTGCTCCAGGACGACGCGGCCGGCCGCATCGTGCTCCACTCAGACGGCAACGAGACGGACGGGAGCCTGCTCGCGGCCGCCAGCGCGGCGAAGGCGGCGGGGATCCCGATCGACGTCGTGCCGCTCGCGTACCGCATCGAGCGCGAGGTCGTGTTCGAGCGGCTGATCGCGCCCGCCACGGGCCGGCGCGGGCAGACGATCGACCTCCGCATGGTCCTCGAGGCGACCGAGGCGACGACCGGCCGCCTCACCGTGACGCAGAACGGCCAGGCGATCGATCTGAACGGCGACGACGAGGGCGTCTCGAGCATCGAGTCGCTCGAGATGGGGCGCAACGTCCTGCGCATTCCGGTCACGCTCGCGACGACCGGGCCGCAGGAGTTCGAGGCGATCTACGAGCCGCTCGACCCTGACGGCGATTTCATCCGCGAGAACAACCGCGCGGCGGAGGTCACGTTTGTGAGCGGTGCGGGCCGCATCCTTGCGTACACCGACGATCAGTCCGCCTTCGAGCCGCTGCGCCAGACCCTCGCCGAGTCGGGCAACGACGTCGAGGTCCGTTCCACCGCGAACACGCACGGCTCGATCATCGAGTTGCAGCGCTACGACGCGGTGATCCTCTACGATGTCCCCTCGTACCGCTTCAGCCAGTCGCAGATGGACGAGCTCGCGTCGTACGTCCACGACAGCGGCGGGGGCCTCGTGATGGTCGGCGGGCCCAACTCCTTCGGCGCGGGCGGCTGGATCGACACGCCCGTCGCGGACGTCCTCCCCATCCTGCTCGACCCGCCCGACAAGCGGCAGCTCCCCCGCGGCGCCCTCGCGCTGGTCATGCACTCCTGCGAGATGCCCAACGGCACCTACTGGGGCAAGCAGGTCGCGATCTCCGCGATCAACAACCTGAGCCGCCTCGACCTCGTCGGCGTCGTCGAGTGGAACTGGTCCTCCGGCGCGTACTGGCCCTTCCCGATGGGACTCAAGGGCGACGGCTCGGCCGCGATCAACGCCGTGAACGGCCTCACGTTCGGCGACATGCCCGACTTCGCGCCGACGATGGAGGCGGCGTACCAGTCGCTCGTCGACGCCGACGCGGGGCAGCGCCACGCGATCATCACGTCCGACGGCGACCCCCAGCCCCCCTCGCCCGCGCTGCTCCAGAAGTTCATCGACGCGGAGATCACGATCTCGACGGTCGCGGTCTTCCCGCACGGCGGGGGTTTCGGCGGCAGCGGCACGATGAAGCTCATCGCGGAGGCGACGGGCGGGTCGTACTACTTCATCAACACCAACGCGGCGCTCGCGCAGCTCCCGAGCATCTTCATCAAGGAGGCGCAGGTCGTCCGCCGCTCGATGATCTGGGAGGGCAACGCGGTCACGCCGCAGGTCGTCAACGGCGCGGTCCCCGCGATGCGCGGGCTCGGGGCGACGCTCCCGCCCGTGACGGGCTACGTCGTCACCGCGGAGCGCGAGGGCCTCGCGCAGACGACGAGCAAGGCGCCCAACGGCGACCCCATCGTCGCCCAGTGGCAGCACGGGCTCGGTCGCGCGGTCGCGTTCACGTCCGACGCCACCTCGCGCTGGTCGAGCAACTGGCTCGGCTGGAGCGGGTTCGAGGCCTTCTGGGACCAGCACATCCGCTGGGCGATGCGTCCGACCGGCTCGGCGAACGTGAGCATCGCGACCGAATCGCGGGGCGACCGGACGAACGTCATCGTCACCGCGCTCGACGCGGCCGGCGAGACGCTCAACTTCGCGGACTTCCAGGGCCGGCTTGTCAGCTCGAACAAGGAATCGCGCGAGCTGAGCCTCCGCCAGACCGGCCCGGGGCGCTACGAGGCGAGCTTCGACTCCGCGGACGCGGGCACGTACATGCTCGCCCTGCGGTACGAATCGCGCAATGAAGCGGGCGAGGTGACCGACCGCGGCTTCGTCAACAGCGCCGTGACGCGCCCCTTCGCGGACGAGCACCGCTCGATCGAGGACAACACGCCCCTGCTCGTGCAGGTCGCCGAGCTGACCGGCGGGCGCGTCATCGACCGGACGAACGCCGCGTCGATCGACCTGTTCGACCGCGCGGGGCTCGTGATGCCCGTCTCGCTCCGCCCGGTGTGGCTCCTCTTCGCGGTGATCGCGCTGGGCGTGTTCCTCGTGGACGTCGCGGTGCGGCGCGTGCGGATCGACGTCCCCGCGATGCTCGCCGCCGTGCGCCGGATGGGGACGAGGACGAAAGAGAAATCCCTCGAGCAGGTCGGCTCGCTCAAGGAAGCCCGTGCCAAAACGCAGGCCGGCTTCGCCGAGCGCGGCTCCGGCGCGATGGCCGAGCGCAAGTACGACGCGGCGGACGACTTGCCGGCGAAGTTGGTCGACACCTCGAAGATCGTCGACACCCCGGGCGGGTCGAAGGACGCCCCGATCGTCGACGCGACGAAGAAATCAGCGGAATCCAAAGCTAAACCGGGTGCGGATGGTGACGAGGAGGCCGGGATGTCCCGCCTGCTCAAAGCCAAACGCCGCGCTCAGCAGGAATACAAGAACGAAGAGGACGAGACGTCCTGAAAGGAAGCGACGCCATGGCCGTCAACCCAGATGCGATTGTTCCCGAGGAAGTGCGCGCCCAGTGCGAGAAATTCCAGAAGACGTTCCAGTCCCTCCGCGACGAGATCGGCAAGGTCATCGTCGGCCACAGGGAGATCGTCGACGGCATCCTCATCGGCATTTTCTCGGGCGGTAATGTGCTGCTCGAGGGCGTGCCGGGGCTCGGCAAGACGCTCCTCGTGCGCACGCTCGCGGAAGCGGTGACGCTCGAATTCTCCCGCATCCAGTTCACGCCCGACCTGATGCCCGCGGACATCATCGGGACGAACATCGTGATGGAGGACCCGGACACCGGGCGGCGGAAGTTCGAGTTCCAGCACGGGCCGATCTTCGCGCAGATCGTCCTCGCGGACGAGATCAACCGCGCGACGCCCAAGACGCAGTCCGCGCTCCTCGAGGCCATGCAGGAGCGTTCCGTGACGGTCGGCGGTGAGATCTACAAGCTCGAGAAACCCTTCTTCGTCCTCGCGACGCAGAACCCCATCGAGCAGGAGGGTACGTACCCGCTCCCCGAGGCGCAGCTCGACCGCTTCCTGCTGAAGCTGCAGGTCGGCTACTCCGCGCTCGAAGACCTCATGACGATCCTCGACCGCACGACGGGCACCGCGGCGGCGGACGTCCGCCACGTCATCGACGGCCCGGGCATCATCGCGGCGCAGCAGCTCGTGCGAAACGCGGTCGTCGCGCCGCACGTGAAGGAGTATGCCGCGCGGCTCGTCCTCGCGACGCACCCCGAGGGCAAGTTCGCGCCGGAGATCACGAACCGCTACCTGCGCGTCGGCAGCTCGCCGCGCGGGGCGCAGGCGCTGATCCTGGCGTCCAAAGTCAAGGCGCTGACCGACGGCCGCTACCACGTCTCGTACGCGGACGTGCAGGAGGTCGCGCCGATGTGCCTCCGCCACCGCATCATCATGAACTTCGAGGCCGAGGCGGACCGCGTCTTGCCCGACTCGATCGTTGACGAGATCGTCCGCCAGACCGACCGCGAACCCGTCCTCAACGCGTAAGGAACCCGCGTGCTCAAGACCGAAGGACTCCAACCCGTCAAGGGCCTCGACGACCTGCTCGGGAGCGACCTCATCGCCCGCATCGGGCGGCTGGACATCGCCTCGCGCAAGGTCTTCGCGGGCAAGCTCAAGGGCGAGCGTCGCTCGAAGAAGCGGGGCGAGTCCGTCGAGTTCGCGGACCACCGGCCGTACGTCGTCGGCGACGACCTCCGCCACATCGACTGGAACATCTACGGTCGCCTCGACCGCCTTTTCATGAAGCTCTTCCTCGAAGAGGAGGACCTTTCCCTCTGGCTCGTCGCGGACGCGTCGATGTCCATGGCCACCGGCAACCCGAGCAAGTTCCGATTCGTGCAGCAGGCGTGCGCGGCGCTGGGGTACATCGGGCTCGTGAACTACAACCGCGTCACCCTCGCCGCGATCGCCGAGCGCATCGCGACCGAGGAGGGCGGGCCGCCGCCGTCGGTGGGGGGCGTCGCGAGCACCCTCCGGAACCTGCGCGGGCGTCGTCGCCTGCACGAGATGGGCTCGTGGCTCTGCAACCTCCAGCCGGGGGGCAACACGAACTTCGCCGAGGCGTGCAAGCGCCTCGCGCTGTCGCGCCAGGGTCGCGGCGTGATGGTCCTGTTCTCGGATCTCTTCCTGAAGGAGGGCTACGAGCAGGGCCTGCGCTACCTCATCGGGCGCGGGTACGACGTCATCGTCATCCAGGTGCTGAGCCCGCAGGAGGTGAACCCCGAGATCGGCGGCGACCTGCGACTCAAGGATCTTGAGGACGGCGACACGGCCGAGATCACGATCTCCGGACCGCTGCTCAAACGCTACAAGGCGAACCTCGCGAGCTACATCGACGAGGTCCGCATGTTCTGTGCGCGGCGCGAGATCACGCACATGACGATCCAGTCCGACACGGACATCGAGGCGCTGCTGCTCGACTACCTCCGCGCCCGCGGCGTCGTGAAGGGGGTGGGGCTATGAGCTGGCTCACTCCCGGCCTCGCGGGCCTCGCCGCCGCCGTGGCGGTGCCGAGCCTGCTCATCCTGTACTTCCTCAAGCTCCGCCGGCGAGACCTGGACGTCTCGAGCACGTTCCTGTGGAAGAAATCCATCCAGGACATGCAGGCCAACGCGCCGTTCCAGCGTCTGCGGAAGAACATCCTGCTCCTCCTCCAGCTCATCGCGCTCGCGCTGGGCATCGCGGCCATCGGCCAGCCGACCGTCGAGGGCACGAGCGCGACGGCCGAGCGCATCGTCTTCGTGATCGACCGCAGCGCCTCGATGTCCGCCGTCGACGGGCCCGACGGGACGAGCCGGCTCGACCGCGCCAAGGCGGACGCGTTGGCGTACATCGACTCGATGTCCGACGGCACGATCCTCTCCGAGACCGACGCGCAGGAGGCGATGATCATCGTCTTCGATGCCTCGGCCGAGGTGCTTCTGCCGTACACGTCCAACAAATCGCGTCTGCGTGCCGCGGTGCGCGGGCTCGAGCCGACCGACGCGCCGTCGAACATTTCCCAGGCCATGCGCCTGGCTCGAGCCAACGTCGACATGTTCCGCGAGGGCATCGGCATGATCCCCGGCGCGCCGATCGTCGTCTGGTCCGACGGGCGCGTCGACGGGACGGACGACGTCCAGCTCCACCCGCAGACGCAGGTCGAGTACCGGCGCGTGGGCGAGGCGGACGCCGCGAACGTTTCGATCACGTCCATGCGCGTCGAGCGGGCTTTCGACGATCCCGAGAAGGCGACCGTCTTCGTCGCCATGCAGAACAGCTCGGCGGACGACCGCGAGGTGCTCGTGGAGTTCGGCGTCAACGGCACGGTCCAGGCGGCTCGTGCCCGGACCCTCCCGGGCCTGGCCGAGGACGGCCGGCCCGTCCCCGCGGGCGTCGTCTTCGAGTTCAACCGCTCCCAGCAGGCGATCCTCAGCGCGACCATCGCCGTGGACGACGCCCTCGCGGCCGACAACACCGCCCGCGTTTTCCTCCCCAGCGCCGAGCAACTCAGCATCGCCCTCGTCACGCCCGGCAACCTGTTCCTCTCGACCGCGTTCGAGGGGATGCCCGTCCGGCTGACGACCATGACGCCCGACGAGTACGAGGGCATCCGCGCCGACGCGCGGCTCGACGAGTACGACGTCTTCGTGATGGACGGCTGGATGCCCGTCCTCGAGCGCGCCGACGCCGGCGACGGCCCCTCGCTCCCCCCCGGGCGGTACCTGATCTTCGGGCAGATCCCCACCATGCGCGGGCTGGCCCCGGGCGAGGCGGGCAAGATCGAAGAATCCGCGATCGTCACCGATCACCTCCGCGACCACCCCGCGCTCCGCCTCAGCGCCATCGAGAGCATCGTCATCGGCGCGGCCCAGTCGATCGACGCGTCGAGCGAGGTCACCGTCCTCGCGGAGACGACGCACGGCCCGGGCATCGTGGAGGCCGCGGACGGGCCCGTGAAGGCCATCGTCGTCGCGTTCGACGCGTCGGAGAGCTCCTGGCCCTTCGACCCCGGGTTCATCCTCTTCCTCGCGAATGCGGTGGAGTACCTCGGCTCGGACGGGGGCGATTTCACGCAGGAGGACATCACCCCGGGCGGCACGCTGACCACGCGGCTGCCGGTCGACGCCCGGGACGTGAAAGTCGTGACCCCGGATGGCCAAAGGTTTACTGTGAACCCCTCCTCCGACGGACGCATCAGCTACGGCCCGATCCCCACCGCGGGGCTCTACGAGGTCACGTGGGACGGCCCCCCCGGCCCGCGCGACCCGGTGATCGATGGCCGCCCGCACCGGCCCATCCCGGTCAACCTCTTCGACCCCGAAGAATCCTCCCTCCGCGTGGCGGAGAACCTCGCGCTGGTCACGGGCGTCACGAGCACGAGCAACGCCGACGCCGCGACGGCGGGCGAGGAACGCCTGCCCCTCCGGCACTGGGCGCTGCTCGGGCTGCTCGGGATGCTCATGCTCGAGTGGTACATCTATAACCGCAAGGTGCACCTGTGAGCGTGTGGCGTGCGCTGGCGCTCATCCTGTGCCTCGCTGTGCAGGTCTCGGGCCAGGATCCCAAACGCCTCACGTCGGTCGCCGAGGTGGGGTGGAGCAACCGCGTGGTCTCGGACTCGATGTGCCCGGTGTTCGTCAACATCACGGGCGGGGACGAGTCCGAGAGCGGACTCATCATCGTCGAGAGCGGCTCGGGCAAGCAGATCTGCGCCCGCGTCGTGCTCCCCTTCGCGTCGACACCGGGCAAGACGGCGCGATTCGAGGCCTCGACGCCCATCCCTCCCCCGCCCGAGTATTTTCGCATCTCGGACAACCGCTACGTCGAGGTCACCGTCCGCACCGCGGGCGAGGCCGAGACCATGAGGTTCGTGGCGATGTCCTCGAGCGACGGCGTCCAGCTCACGGACCCGCCGGTGTCGCGTGAGGCGGTCACGATCCTGACGGTCGGTCAGAGCTCGCTCAAGGACTCGCTCTCGTTCTTCGGCATGAGCTTCGGCCCGAACGGCGCCCGCGTAATCAACCAGGGCGCGGGCGAGGAAGAGCTGCCGTACGCCGTCTTCGATGTCCCGTCGCACAAGCTCGCGACGCGGCTCCCGTCGTACGAGGGCATCGACATGATCGCCCTCGCGGACGAGGCGATCGACGCCCTCGATCCCGGCGCCGTCGGCGCCATCCGCGACTGGGTCGCCCGGGGCGGGCGGCTCTTGCTCATGCCCGCTCGCGCCACGACGCCGCTCGACGCCTGGGGCATCGCGGGGGAACTCGAGTGGTACCGCGTCGACGGGGCGGACGAAATCCGCCCCACGGGTTCCGCGAGCCAGTACTGGCACGACGAAACGGTTGAGATCGAATACGAGATCGGCCAGGACGACGAGCGTCGCACGGCGCGGTTCGCGCAGTACGAGCGGCGCATCGGCTACGGGCAGGTCGTGCTTCTCCGCGACGCGCCGCGTTACGACAACATCCCGCCGGAGCTCCGTTCGCGGTTCTGGGTCGAAGCGCTCCAGGCCGCGGACTCGCCGGCCCGACACTGGAGCGGCGGCTCGCACTACGGCTACCTCCCGAGCTGGATCGACCAGAGCCTGAGCTACCAGTCGATGGACCGCGCCACGCGACTGCTCGAGAACACCGAGCCCTTCCCCATCTGGATCTTCGCCGTCATCGTCGCCGCGATGGGCCTGCTCGTCGGCCCGGTCGATCTCCTGGTGCTCAAGCGGCTGCGCAAGAGGCAGTATTCCTGGGCCACAACGCTCCTCTGGGTGAGCATCGCGTGTGCGCTCACCGCGTCGCTGCCCAACATCATCCGTCCGAGCGAGGCGCAGGTCGGCCGCTTCACGGTCCTGGACGCGATCCAGGGCGAGCCAATCGCGATGCGCACCGGCTACACCACCGTTTTCTCCGCCTCTTCCGTGAGGGCGAGCGTGACGGACGACGACCCCGAGGCCCTGTGGCGACCCATCCCCTCGCTCGCCGGTGGTGGCAACGCCGGGTTCATCGGGGCGAGCCCCATCACCATCGCCCAGCCCGTCTCGCCCCTCCCGACGAACGTCCGCCTGCCGACGTGGTCGCTCCGCACGTTCCAGGACGAAGCCACGGCGCCCCTCCCGTACGAGGCCCGCGCCGAACGCGTCGACGGATGGAAATACGAGATCACGATCGACGGCATCGACCCTTCGAGCGCCATCGAGGCGTACGCCGTGATCGAGGGCAGCCGGTTCGTCGCGGAGATCGACCGCGACTCGCCCGACTCCACCCGGACCCTGATCCGCACGACGCGCGACGTGCTCGCGCCGATGAGGGACGTCGACGCCTTCGGCGGGCGGTGGACGCCGACGGTCGTGGTCGACGACGAGCACCTCAACGACCTGCTGCACACGCTCACCGGCGGCGCCCACCGACGCACCGCGCTGCTCGAGCAGGAAACAACCCGGGGCCACGTGCTCGTCGGCATCGTCTTCGACGCGCCGGGAACCGACGCCGGCCTCGACATCCCGGACGCCGTCGAGAGGCAGCGCACGCTCTTGCGACTGCTCGTCCCGATCGAACCCGAGGAGGATCCGACCCCGTGATCTCCATGACCAACTGCACCGTGCGCTACGGCACGCTCACCGCGCTGGACGACCTCTCGCTCGAGATCGGCCCGGGCGAGGCCTTCGGGTTCATCGGCCCCAACGGCGCCGGCAAGTCGACGACGATGAAGATCCTCGCCGGCTTGCTCCGGCCGGACACGGGCCGCGCGACCGTCGACAGTCTCGACGTCGTCACACGCTCGCGCGACGTCCGCCGGCGCGTCGGCTACATGCCGGACTTCCTGGGCGTCTACGACGACCTCACCGTCGACGAGTACCTCCAGTTCTTCGCCAGCGCCTTCAAGATCAAGCGGTCCACCCGCGCGGGCCTCATCACCGAGATCCTCGAGCTCACCGACCTCACCGCCAAGCGCCACGCGATGGTCGACAGCCTCTCTCGCGGCATGCAGCAGCGGCTGGGCATCGCCCGCGTGCTCATCCACGACCCGAAGGTCCTGCTGCTCGACGAGCCCGCCTCCGGCCTCGACCCGCGGGCGCGCATCGAGATGCGATCGCTCCTCGTCGAGCTGCGGCGCATGGGCAAGACGATCATGGTCTCCTCGCACATCCTCTCGGAGTTGCACGAGATGTGCTCGAGCATCGGCATCATCGAGCAGGGCAAGCTCCTCTTCGCGGGCACGCTCGACGAGGCGTTCGCCCGCGCCGGCTCGGCGCAGCGCATCCACCTCAAGCTGGAGACGGACGCCGAGGCCGCCCTGCGCGCGATCGTGACGGACGAGCGCGTGCGCGACGCGAAGATCGTGGAAAGCGAGCTCGTCCTCGAGCTCACGCCCGGGACGCATGCGCACCACTTTGTCTTCGAGCGGCTCACCGCGGCCGGGGCGCGCATCGCCAGCTTCACCCCGCGCGAGGAGAAGCTCGAGGACGTCTTCCTCCGTCTCACCAAGGGGGCCGTCCAGTAGCCATGCGCTCGCTCGCCCTCGCCATCTTCAACGCGACGCCCTTCCACGCCCTGCGGAGCCCGATCGTCTCCCGCGAGATGGCCGTCGCCGGGCGCCGGTGGACGACCTACGCCCTCCGCTCGCTGTTCGTCTTCGGCGTCCTCGCGATCGTGGTGCTCGCGTTCGTTTCCGTTTTCATCGACGGCGCGCACCGCAACACGACCGAACAACTCGACCGAATCACCGCACTCGCCCCGCAGCTCGTCACCGGGATGATCTGGGCGACGTTCGTCTCGCTCATGTTCCTCGCGCCCGTGCTCACCTGCGGCGCGATCTGCGAGGAGAAGCTCGGCCGCACCCTCCCCGCGTTGCTCACCACGCCCCTCACGACGACGCAGATCGTCTTCGGCAAGCTCGCGGCCCGGCTCTTCCAGCTCGCCCTGCTCGTGCTCTGCGGCGTGCCGATCCTGCTCCTGCTCCGCGTCTACGGCGGCTACTCCGTCGGCCTGGTCCTCAAGGGCACGTGCCTCACGCTGAGCGCCGCGTTCCTCGCGTCCTCCGTCGCGCTGATGTATTCGATCTGGCACAAGCGGGCCTGGACGGCGCTCATCTACGCCCTGCTGACGATGATCGTGTACTTCGCCGCGCCGATGGCATACATCGGCGCGTTCATGGGCGGCGTCTTCGGCCAGTCCGCCGCGTTCGCCGAGGCCATGAAATACCTGCCCTACGCGAGCCCGCCGTTCATGCTCGCGGTCGCGACCGCACCCGAGGCCGGCGCCGCGCCGCCGCTCAACCTGCTGAGCGAGCACGGCTGGCTCTGGTGCTCGCTCTTCACGATCGCCGTCGGGTGGGGCGTCGGGCTTTTCTCCTCGCTCGTCCTGCGACGCGTCATGCTCGCCGAGGCCCGCGGGTGGAGCGCCGGCTCGAGCGGCTTTGTCCCCGGCGCGGGCGTCCGGGGGCGCGGCGGACGCAAGGCGAAGCGCTCGGTGCGCCAGCGCACCTCGTCGCGCACCGTCTGCAAACACCTCGAAGCGCCCGTCTTCTGGCGAGACCGCAAGCTGCCCATGGTCAAGAGCCGGACCGGCAAGGCCCTCGTCGCCCTGCTCTTCCTCGCCGTCGGCGGGCTGTTCTATTACTACGGCGAGTACGACGAGATGGACTTCCACATGGTCATCACCTGCCTCGTGCTCGTGATCCTGCTCGCCACCGCGGCCACCGTGACGACCAACACCATCACCGCCGAGCGCGAGGCCCGTTCGCTCGACGTCCTGCTCACCACGCCCATGACCGTCCACTCGATCATGGGCCAGAAGTACCTCGGCAACATGGTCCGCCTGCTGCCCGGGCCGCTCTTCCTCACCGGGCACTACCTTGTCTTCGGCATCCGGGGCGACACCCAGCTCTGGCAGGTCGCCCACGTCCTGGGCGTGACCCTCGGCTACACCTCCCTGCTCGTCGGCTCGGGCCTGCTCGCCGGGACGATCTTCAAGCGGCCCATCACCGCGATGGCGACGAACATGGGCCTCGCGCTCGTCCTCTGGATCGGCCTGCCCATGGCGACCGCGATCGCGAGCGAGCTCTTCAACGCCCACGACAGCTTCCTCCCGGGCACAGTCGCGCTGAGCGTGAACCCCGTCTACCTCATCGCGAGCGGCATCGATTACGCCTTCGACCGCACCGCCGGGAGCGAGGTCCAGTTCGGCATGCGCTGGGATGATATCCAGGCCACCCTCTACCACACCATCGTCATCGTCTCTTCGGTGGCCGCCCTCATCGCCGGCGTGCTCCTGACCCGCCTGGCGGGCTGGTGGCTCCGCATGAGCGTCCGACGCAGCGAATAGCCGCAACGGATCGCCCGGTCCGTGCGTACAGTACGACCGGAGACACACCATGAAACGACCCGCACGCATCACCGCGCTCGTGACGGCCGCGCTGGCCATGGCCATCCTTTTCTCACCGAACGCGAGGGCTCAGAGCGCCCCGTCCCCAAGCGATCGTGCCGCATGGCACGAGAAGCGGACGAGCGAGCTCACCCAGCGATACCGGGACGCTTACGAGGCCGGCGACTACGCCGAGGCCGTTCGAGCCGGGTACGAGCTCGTCCGCCACGACCAGCTCAACGGCCTCGCGGCCTACAACCTCGCCTGCGCCTACGCGCTCGACGGCCGGCTCGACGAGGGCGCGAAATGGCTCCGCAACGCCGGCACGCACGGCTACGACCGGCCCGAGCACGCCCGGTACGACCCGGACCTCGACGCCATCCGCGAGCACCCGGTGTACCGGGAGGCGATGCAGGTCATCCGGACGAACCGGGAGCACGATTTCGAGCAGTTCAAGGCGTGGTGGGAGCGCCGGCCGCTCATCGTCATCGAGCCCGAAACGAAGCCGGACGGCCCGATGCCGCTCATCGTTGCGCTGCACGGCTACGGTTCGAGTGGTGAGGACATGGTTGAGCGGTGGCGAAAAGCCGCGTCGGACGCCGGCGCCGTGCTCGTCGCGCCGGAATCGGGGCGGACGGTCGAGGGGCGGGACGGCTACCAGTGGTCGAAGGAGGACGAGGCGGATTGGGTCGTCCGCCGGAGCGTCGAGCGTGTCCGGGCGCACACGAAGATCGATCCCGAGCGGATCGTCCTCACCGGCTTTTCTCAGGGCGGCTTCGTCGCGATCCGTCACGGTCTGAAATACCCCGAGAGCGTCGCCGGCGTGATCCCGGTCGCCGGGCTCTACGACGAGCGCCGGACACCCTTCAACGAATTCAAGGCGACGACGCCTCTGCCTCGGTTCTTCCTGATGGTGGGGGCGCAGGACGAGATGCTCGAATCGATGCGCTTGGCCGAGGAGGCATTCGAGCAACGCGGCGGCGAGGTCGAGCTTGTGGTGTACGAGGGCGTCGGGCACGGCTTCCCCCCGAACACCGACGAGGAGCTCGCCAGGGCGCTCACTTACATACTCCAGGGCGACGGCACGCCGAGCGAGTAGCGCGGCGCACGAAAAAAGCCCGGGGCGGTGAGGCCCCGAGCCTTTTCATTCTGGCGTGAATCTGAGGTTCAGATTCAGCGACGGCGACGCGTCATCGCCACGCCACCGAGACCGAGGAGCGCCGCGGCGCCGGGGGTCGGGACGAGGGTGACGGAGGAGCCGCTCTGGAAGACGGCGTCCGGATCCGGCGTGAAGTCGTCGAACGACTCGTACACGGAGACCGTGTAGGTGCCGGCGCCACCGGCGACAGCGAGGCTGCCGGCGAAGCTGAAGGTGCCGGTCGAGTCGCCCCAACCGAAGGTGAGGTCGGCGGCGATGTCGCCGCCGCCGGCCGTGGCGAGGAAGCCGCCGGGGCCGGAGACTTCGATCTGGACCTCGGAGCCCCAAGACGGGGAGACCGTCGAGACGACCAGGTCGAACTGGATCTCGGTGACGGCGCCGGAGCTCATGGCGGAGCCGACGGCGGTGAGGGCACCGGTGGTGCCGACGCCCGAGAGGTCGATCATCTGGGCCGACGCGGACGCGGCGAGACCAGCAACAGCAAGAACAGCAAGTTTCATCTCAAATCTTCCTTCCTAAAACAACGCGTTGTACAAAACGCTGCCGTGTGCGCAACGCGGCAACGCCCGGCCGTACACGACCGGGAAAAACAAACAGGCGTCATGAACAGGAAGGCCCCACGACGAATCGGGGGGGACGGGCTCACCCCTGAGTAAGCCCGATGACGTGTCCCTCCTCCATGACAGGATGTAGCGTAACCGCCACACAATCCTGTGCAAGACGAAACGGCACAATCGATAAACATTCTCCGGCAAAACGAAGGAGAATGGAAAGCTGGGTAAAAAGAGCGATTTTCGCGATTTGTCCGGCTGGCGGTTCAGACGCTCAGCAGCATCCGTTCGGGGTGCTCGATGCACTCCTTCACGTGCTTCAGAAACGTCACGGCACCCTCGCCATCCACGATTCGATGGTCGTAGGACAGTGCCAGGTACATCATCGGCCGGATCGCCACCTGGCCAGGGTTGTCCGGGTCCTCGATGGGGCGCTTGATGATGTTGTGCATCCCGAGAATACCCGACTGAGGTGGGTTCAGGATCGGCGTCGACATCATCGAGCCGTAGACGCCGCCGTTGGAGATCGTGAACGTGCCGCCCTGCATCTCCTCGAGCGTGAGCTTCCCGTCACGGGCCTTCGCGGCCAGTTCGAGGATGCCCGATTCCACCCCGGCGAACGAGCGGTCCTGGCAGTCGCGGAGCACGGGCACGACGAGGCCCTTGTCCGTCCCGACGGCCACCGCGATGTCGCAGTAGTCGTGGTACTCGACCGCCGGGCCCTTCTCGGTCTCGGTGATGAACGCGTTGACGTTCGGCACCTTCTGCAGCGCGCTGCACGCCGCTTTCACGAAGAATGACATGAAACCGAGCTTGACGCCGTGCTCCTTGAGGAACTCGTCCTTGAAGCGGGAGCGGAAGGCCATGACGTTGGTCATGTCGCACTCGTTGAAGGTCGTGAGCATAGCCGCGGTCTGCTGCGCCTCGACAAGGCGCGAGGCGATCCGCTGGCGGAGCTGGCTCATGCGCTCGACGCGCACGCCGCGGGACCCGGCCGCGGGCTGGGGCACCGTCGCGGCGCCGTTGGAGCTCGCGGCCGTGGCGGGGGTCGGAGCGGGTGAGCCGCCCTTGATGAACTCGAGCACGTCGTGCTCGCGCACGCGGCCGCCGGGGCCGGTGCCGGAGAGCTTGGAGAGGTCCACGCTGTGCTCGTTCGCGAGTTTTCGCGCGAGGGGGGTCGAACGGACGTCGGGATCGCCGGCGTGCGATTCTTCGTCCGACGCCGCTTGGGGAGGCTCGCTCGATTCCGCTGGCGCGGGCGAGGTGTCCTCGGCCCCGGCGTTGAGCCCCGGGTCGCCGCCGGACGCCACCGCGGCCCCCTCGGGCTTCTTGGCGGACTCGTCGACCGAGGCGATCACGGCGCCGACCTCAACGGTGTCGCCCTCTTCCGCGTTGTGCTTGATCACGCCCGACACCGTTGAGGGCAGGGGCATGGTGACCTTGTCGGTCTCGAGTTCGACGATGTCCTCGTCGACCTCCACATATTCGCCGTCCGCCTTGAGCCAGGAGGCGATGACGGCTTCGGAGATCGATTCGCCAAGCTGCGGGATGGTGATGTCGGTGGCCATGGGTCTCGTGCCTGTGGGTCAACCGCTCTGGGCGAGCGTGGAATGGATCGTTCGGTTCAGGCCGTGGCTTCCTGCGGCTGCAGGGCGCCGACGGCTTCGGTGAGGAATCGGTCGAGCTGCTGGCGGTGGATGGTGGGGGACCCGGTCGCCGGCGTGGGCGAGGTCTGCCGGCCGATGTACGGCAGGTCGCGCCCGAACTCGGTGTAGAACGTGAGGTGCATGTGTCCCCAGGCGCCCATGTTCTGCGGCTCTTCCTGAACCCAGAACACCTCGACGCCCTCGGGGTAGCTCTCGAGGATCTCGCGCATCAGGTCCGTGTGGAACGGGTACATCTGCTCGATGCGCACGATGGCGATGTCGTCCCGCCCGATCTCGTTCCGGCGGGCGTCCAGGTCGTAGTACACCTTGCCCGAGCAGAGCAGGACACGCCGAACCTTGGATTTCGCCTTCTTCGTCTCGAGCGTCGGATCGTCCAGGATCTCGCGGAACGAGCCGGAGGTCAGCTCCTCCACGCGACTCGTGCACGCCGGCAGGCGCAGGAGGCTCTTGGGCGACATCACGATGAGCGGCTTGCGGAATTTTCGCAGCACCTGGCGGCGCAGCATGTGGAACATCTGCGCGGGCGTCGTCGGGTTGCAGACCTGGATGTTCTTCTTCCCGCAGAGCTTGAGGAACCGCTCGAGCCTCGCGCTGGAGTGCTCCGGGCCCTGGCCCTCGTAGCCGTGGGGCAGCAGGCACACGAGGCCCGACCACCGGTGCCACTTGGCCTCGGCGCTGGCGATGAACTGGTCGAACACCACCTGGGCGCCGTTGGAGAAATCGCCGAACTGCGCCTCCCACACGACCAGCATGTTCGGAGACGCGAGCGAGAAGCCGTACTCGAACCCGAGCACCGCGTACTCCGACAGCGGCGAGTCGTAGATGCAGTACTTCGCCTGCCGGATCTTGCCCTCGTCGTTCACTGTCCCGGCGTCCATCTCCGTCCCGGGGATACCCATCTCGCGGATGTGGTTGAGCGGGCAGTAGATCTCCGCGGTGTTGTAATCGCGGATCACCGCGTGGCGGTGACTGAACGTGCCGCGTCGGGAGTCCTGACCCGAGAACCGCGTGATCACGCCCTGGATCAGCAGCGAGCCCACCGCGAGCGTCTCGGCCGTGCCCCAGTCGAGCGGCTTGTCCTCGGGCACGCACGTGGCGCGCTCCTCGAGGAGCTTCGCCAGCTTGGGGTGCGGCTTGAAGTCCGAGGGCCACGTCCCCATCGCGCGGGAGATCTCGAGCAGGTCGTCGAGGTGCACCGCGGTGTTCACGCGGTCGAAGCTGAACGCGTTGTCCACGCCGATCCACTTGTTCGCGCCGGGGTCCGGCGTCGGGTCGACCGGTGTCTCCTTCACGGACTTGAACGCCCGGTCCAGATTCTCGTCCAGGCTCTTGCGGATCTCCTCTACGTCCGCCTCGGAGATCACCTTCTCCGCCAGCAAACGCTCGGCGTACGTCTTGAGGACCGACGGCTTGTTCTTGATCTCTTTGTACAGCAGCGGCTGCGTGAACATCGCCTC